>CM038143.1:243787779-244021910 GCA_021437245.1 Aegilops speltoides
GAAATACTTCATTTTCTCGTGCGCTTTTGCGGATTGCCCCAAAGTTTCTTGTCCTCTATAGAGGAATATCGTTTCCACATATATATTCTTGATGCGGGAATGCCCTTTTGTTCTTGGCTTTCCGCGCGCATGAGTTCTGACATGCCATCCGTGAAAACAAGGAGAATAAGGCATATAGCAGCTTGATTTTCTTCAATTCGACCAAATGAGATTGCGGATCATAGAGCATCTGCGAGAAAATCGTTTGTCCCTATCATGGGGCTAATGTCTATAAACAACATAATCTCGAATTTCCTTCAAAAGGAAGTGCCAATGGGTTGAAACTTGTCGGAAAAAGCAATGACGAATGATGATCTTTGACTTTCGGGGCCAAAAGTCCTGCTTAAGGCTTAATTTGAGGTACCCGGGCCTCTGGCGGAGCGTGGAGTATTTTTGGATTCGGCGCGCTTTTCGCCACGAGCGATTTGAGTTCTTATGGGTCCGACATGGACTCCGAATGACGTCTTTCGATGAGATGGTGGATTTCGCTTTGGTGGAAGTCGACTTTGGCGATCCGACTCTGACGTGCGAGGGCGTCGGCGCCTTATGTCGCTAAACCAACTCCGAGAGGTTATTGACCACGCGAACACGATCAACGACCACGAGGTCTATTTCCTGCGAGCAAGCGAAGAACAAGCAAGCTGAGATTGCAATCTGGATATTGCGAATATAAGATGAAAGCTTTATTGATCAAGGTGGGGTTACGTGGCGCCTTTATGCAGTCGTTGAACACAAGCGAAATCTGTGAAGTTGCAGCTATGGCGAACTTTTAATCTAAACAAAACCCAAAGTCTAAGCGGTGCCCTAAGGGCTGTATATATGGAGGAAGAGGGGTGAATTTCGTGGCCCTTGGTGGAGGGTCGAAACTAACCCTATCTCTTGTTTCCCCACACATCGGACTCTAAAATAGCCTATACTAATGTATTTCGAAATTACATGGGCTGGCCCAATAATAAGGTGACATGAGCACCTAGAATAGCCTCTGGGACGAAATTTATGAAGTGGCATCTTGTATATTTCGTCCAAGGCTTCATGCACTCCTTATGGTGGCTTCAAAGTCTGAAATCATCACTTGTAACTCCGTTCTTGTCCCCTTGCATGCCATCATCTCCATGCTTGTTCTTGCTCCAATGTTCATCCTTCTCCAAGCTAGGCCCTTCATTTGTAAGCAAAACAAATGTATCCAATTTAAGCGACATCATATTCTCATGAACATTAGAATCATTACCAAAAAGCGAAAGTACACAGTAATTTAGTTGGCGTCTTGTGAGCTCTAGTAATTGGTCCGGTATGTATAGCGGCGGGGGCTGTGGGTGTAACAATGGTATTGATGTCCTCATCATCCTCCCTTCTTGAAATGAAGTCGTCCTCGACGGAAGTTCATCTTCCTCACCAAATATGGCTTCAAATCTGCAATGTTAAAAGTGGGACTAACCCCAAAATCTGCGAGGCAGCTCAAGTTTATATGCATTATCATTTACTTTCTCCAACACCTTAAAGGGACCAGCGACACGTGGCATTAGCTTTGATTTGCGCAAATCGGAAATCTATCCTTACATAAATGTAACCAAACAAGATCTCGGTGCAAACACAACATGTTTTCTACCCTTATCTCCAGCAAGTTTATATTTAGCATTCATCGCTCAATGTTTTCCTTAGTTAACTCATGCATTTTAAAATCAATTCAGCACGTTCTTTAGCATCAAAATTAACCTTCTCCGAAGATGGAAGAGGCCACAAATCAATAGGTGCGAGGTAGGAAACCATACACAACTTCAAAGGGCACATCTTAGTAGTAGAATGCAATGAGCGATTATAAGCAAATTCAATATGAGGCAAGCATTCCTCCCACATTTTCTTATTTTTCTTTAGAACAGCCCTAAGCATAGTAGACAATGTTCTATTGACTACTTGGTTTATCCATCGGTTTGGGGGTGACAAGTAGTACTAAAAGCAGTTTAGTCCCCAACAGCCCATAAACATCTCCAAAAGTGGCTAAGAAATTTAGTATCACGATCTGAAACAATAGTATTTGGCACACCATGCAAGCGAATAATTTCACGAAAGAACAAATCAGCAACATTAATGACATCATCGCTTTTATGACATGGTATAAAGTGTGCCATTTTAGAGAATCTATCCACGACAACAAATATGCTATCCCTCCTTCTTTGTTCTAGGTAAACCTAAAACAAAGTCCATAGATATATCCTCCCAAGGAACACTAGAGTGCAGGCAAAGGCATATATAAACCATGAGGATTGAGTCGTGACTTAGCTTTTTGACATGTAGTGCAGCGAGCAATAAAGCGCTCAACATCCGTCTCATCTTTGGCCAAAAGAAATGTGTAGCAAGTCGTCCTCCGTCTTCTTCACGCCAAAGTGTCCCATTAGTCCTCCTCCATCGCCTCCTGCAACAACAAAAGGCGAGCAGACTAGCTGGAATGCATAGCTTGTTTACACGAACACAAATCCATCATTAACGACAAACTTGTTCCATGTTCTTCCTTCTTTACAATTCTGCAATACATCTTTAAAATCAGCATCATGCACATATTGATCTTTGATGGTCTCCAAACCAAATATTTTGAAGTCAAGTTGTGAAAGCATAGTATAGCGACGAGACAATGCATCGGCAATAACATTTTCTTTACCCTTCTTGTGTTTAATGACATAAGGAAAGTCTCAATGAATTCAACCCATTTAGCATGTCTACGATTCAGTTTAGCTTGACTTTTAATATGTTTCAAAGATTCATGATCAGAATGTATAACAAATTCTTTGGGCCATAAATAATGTTGCCATGTTTCTAAAGTCGAACAAGAGCATATAATTCTTTATCATAAGTAGAGTAATTCAGACTAGGCCCTCAATTTTTGAGAAAAGTATGCAACAGGTTTGCCATCTTGTAATAACACACCTCTAATCCAATTCCACTAGCATCACATTCAAGCTCAAAAGTCTTATTAAAATCAGGAAGTTGGAGTAAAGGGCATGTGTCAACTTAGCTTTCAATACCGTGAAGGCTTCTTCTGTGCGGTACCCCAAACAAAAGGCACATCCTTCTTTGTAAGCTCGTTGAGAGGTGCAGCAATGGTGCTGAAATCTCTCACAAAGCGCCTATAGAAACCAGCGAGGCCAAGAAACTCCTCACTTGTGTGACCGTTTTGGGCTGCGGCCAACTCTCAATAGCTTCAATCTTGGCTTTATCAACTTCAATTCCTGTGGAGTAACAACATAGCCAAGAAAAGATACTCGATCGGTGCAAAGGTGCACTTCCCAAGGTTACCAAACAAGCGTGCATCACGTAGAGCATTAAAAACAACACGTAAATGTTCCAAATGTTCTTCCAAAGATTTGCTATAAATCAGTATATCATCAAAATAGACTACCACAAATCGTCCAATGAAAGCACGTAAAACTTAGTTCATTAATCTCATGAAAGTACTAGGTGCATTAGTTAACCCAAAAGGCATGACTAACCACTCATATAATCCAAACTTAGTTTTAAATGCTGTTTTCCATTCATCTCCCAATTTCATACGAATTTGATGGTATCCACTCATAAATCAACTTTGGAGAATATTGTAGAGCCACTCAATTCATCAAGCATATCATCTAGCCTAGGAATAGGGTGGCGATAACGAATAGTAATATTATTGATGCCTCTACAATCAACACACATCGTGACGTACCATCCTTTTTCGGCACTAGAATAATAGGAACAGCACAAGGACTAAGGGATTCGCGTATATAACCTTTGTCGAGCAGCTCCTCTACTTGGCGCATAATCTCCTTCGTCTCCTCTGGATTGAGTGCGGTATGGTGCGGTTGGGTAATGATGCACGGGAATTAAGTCAATTTGATGCTCAATCCCTCGAATAGGTGGTAATCCGGTGCACGTCTTGTGGAAAGGCGTCGGTGAACTCTGCAAAATGTTAGTGACAGCGAGGGGGCAAAGAAGGAAAACCGTCCTCGAATGAAAATAATGCCTCTTTGCACACAAAAGCATAGCAAATAGATTTGCTAAAATCTAGCTCATCAATATCAGATTTGGTGGCAAGTAAACATGCACTTTTCAATTTAATTTCAGAAGCAACGATAGATGGTTTATTATTAGGCTTCATGTGTTGCTCAAATTCTTTTGCCACAATCTGATTTTCACTCTTATTTTCTCTGTTTTGCTTTATTAGCTCTATTAATATCATCTTTCAAAATGGACTCGAGAGTCATAGGAAGCAAAGTAATATTTTATCCTTATGAACAAGAGTATCTTGATTGTTTCTACCATGGTGTCTGAAATTTTATCAAATTGCCATGGTCTACCAAGTAACAAGGAACATGCTTGCATAGGTACCACATCACAATCAACATAATCAGCATATGTAGAGATACTAAAATGCACACGAGCGATGCGTGTTACCTTAACCTTGCATTTGTTGTTGAACCATTGGATGTAGTAAGGATGTGGATGTGGTCTTGTGGTGAGAGATAACTTCTCCACCATCTCCATGCTAGCCAAGTTGTTGCAGCTCCCTCCATCTATGATGGCCTTGAATAGAAGCGTTCCTTCACAACTCCTTTGTATGGAACAAATTATGCCTCTGATTTTGCTCAGCTTGTGTAACCTGCACACTCAAAACACGTTGAGCAACTAAACATTCATACTGTCGGCATCTTGACAGCCATGTATTGTGTCTCATGATCAGAATCATCTCCACCGTGTTCCTCATGTGTAATAAGAGCCAAAGTCTCCTCATCATAGTCACTAGCGGACTCATACCCACCATCCTCGGTAGCAATCATCTGCGCTGAGATTTGCATTCTCTCATAAAATGTCCTCTTCCCTTACAATGACGACAAATAATATCACTTGTGTGCCTGTTGGCGCCATGGAAGAAGAAGAGCTCTGTGCAGAGCCAGCGGTGTGCTCTTGGCGGATAGTGGTGGTTGTGCACCTTTCTTGTATCACGGTTGGAGGTGGCTTTGAAGGAGGTGATGGTGCGGTGGAAGTAGATGATGCGTGGTGTCCATGATGAAGGTCGACCTGCGAGAAAAGTTAGTGCGGCGCCAATGCACATCGATCCTGCACTTCACGTTCACTTTACAAGCAAGATGGAATAAGCAGTGATATTATTATAATCCTTATAGTCTAGAATGGTGCGAATCTCTCTATTTAATCCACCCGAAAAGCGTGCAAGCATAGCTTCATTCTCCTCAACAATACCACATCTAATCAAGCCGGTTTGTAATTCACGATAATATTCTTCTACTGAAATTTTTCCTTGTCTTAAGCGCTGCAATTTTGAAGTAATTCACGTTGATAATATGGTGGAACCCAGCGAGTCGCATAGCAGTTTTCAAAGCAGCCCAAGTAGCTGGAGCAGGATATAATCTACAATGTTGAGACCACCAAACACATGCAAAGCTAGTGAAAGCACAAACAAGCAGCGAGGAACACGTCTCTCCTCGGGATATTGTAAACATGTAAATCGTTGTTCGGTTTCTAACTCCCAAGTAAGATATATATCAGGAACATATCTACCCTCAAATGGTGGAATATTCAATTTCAGTTTAGGGAGATGGTCATGATCTCGTACTGAGGGAGCCCTAACATTGCCATTATTTGCATGTGGGCGACACGGTGGTTGTGGTCTTTGGTGGTTGCGCGTAGTTCGATGTTGATCAACCTCATCCTCGTAATCTCCACAAAATCATCCTCCTCGGTACCAGTGACAGCGATGGCGAGAGCCAAAAAGCACCAACAGCGATGGCAATGCACAGAATTTTGTCTGGCTCAATAGGAACCTGTTGAGCTCGTCCATCTTGATTCGGAAGAGGCGTAGTTGTTGTCGTTCTTGAGAGGTGCGATAGGTGCAGCCGGCGGTGGTTGTGGAAAGCAGCGAGCAATTCATCAAACTTGCTATCAAGCTTTGTTTCAAGCGTCTTCTCAATGCCATCTATCTTCTCCATGGCCTCGTCAAATCTGTTTACCACATCTTTTTGTCCACTCATCATTTCTTTGAAACTTATCATGTAGCTGTTTGTTTGTCGAGTTCTCCCAATCAGTCTCATCGACTTGTGATCCTGCCATGGTTAGCGACAAATAGAAACACACAAGAATATGATCCTCAGACTACTAAGAAGTGGTGGTGGTGTATCACAAACCCGTCAAGCAAATCTCAAATTCTTACGGTTCTTACCCCGGCGGTGGTGATCGGCAACCGTTGTAGTCAAAACTCTCAAAGCTTGGATATAGCGATTACGGGGAGAGTCAAGCATACGGCGTAGATGTATGTGGAGCTGGGAAGGCTTATAATATGGTAGCAAAAAGATTGACAATAATCAATTCGAGAGATGCAAAGTTGAATAAGCGCTCAGCAGTGATCTTGTGCTGGTCCTAGGCTGAACCGTGCTAGAGGCGAGCCTAGAACACTAACAAAATCACGGCTGCTGCGTAAACAAGGGAGGAGCACAATCTGAATTTTTTTTTCGCTTTTTTTTTTTTTTTTGCTGCTTTTTTTTTTTGCTTTTTTTTTTTTTGAAAAATCACTATAATGGCGAGTGTCTCAAAACTCTTCCAGTCTAAGCTGATAGGATGGGCACGAAATTTTTTGACAAATTTTTTTTTTTTTGCTGGACCCAAAAAGCTGAAGCAGGTCAAAAAAACTTTCTATACTTGTTGTCTCAATCGCTTAGAAACACCTAAAATAGGATAGCGAGAAAATTTTTTTGTCCGTGCGTTTTGGAAAATTTTGGGCCTAAGCGGAGGTGGTTTCGGACTCTTTTTTTTTTGAAACCAACCTCTTCTACGGACGACAAAAGATTGCTGGAATCGAAACCTACTCGACACAGGAAACACGAATCGAAAACTAGATGGATCGAAAACAACCCTAATATGCAAGGAACTCGGATTGGTGATGATATATATATGGCGGTGGTGGTATATGGATCACAGTTGAAGCGGTGGCGGATAAGCGGTGGTGGTATATGGATCACAGTTGAGCGGTGGTGCGGTTGGCGTGACAACTTATGACCGAACTCGAAACTCTAAAGACTAGACTCTAAGACCAGCAACTAGACACGGCGATGCAACATAAATTCAACAATGCAAATCTGAGAAAAGATTATGCAAAGTCTCAGATTGGTTGGATATGAAGAACTAACCTAATTTTTTTGTGGGTTTTTTCGTGGACTGTAGGTATGAAGAACAGACTCGATCTAAACTACGAAAAGCTGTAAAATCTCACGAGAGCAACACGGAAATCGATACCACTTGATAGAGGCAAAGGTGTCCGTCTTTCGATGAGATGGTGGATTTCGCTTTGGTGGAAGTCGACTTTGATGATCGATAGAGGCAAAGGTGTCCGTCTTTCGATGAGATGGTGGATTTCGCTTTGGTGGAAGTCGACTTTGGCGATCCGACTACTGAGCGTGCGAGGGCGTCGCGCCATATATGTCGCTAAACCAACTCCGAGAGGTTATTGACCACGCCGAACACGATCAACGACCACGAGGTCTATTTCCTGCGAGCAAGCGAAGAACAAGCAAGAAGCTGAGATTGCAATCTGGATATTGCGAATATAAGATGAAAGCTTTATTGATCAAGGTGGGGTTACGTGGCGCCTTTATGCAGTCGTTGAACACAAGCGAAATCTGTGAAGTTGCAGCTATGGCGAACTTTTGATCTAAACAAAACCCAAGTCTAAGCGGTGCCCTAAGGGCTGTATATATGGAGGAAGAGGGGTGAATTTCGTGGCCCTTGGTGGAGGGTCGAAACTAACCCTATCTCTTGTTTCCCCACACATCGGACTCTAAAATAGCCTATACTAATGTATTTCGAAATTACATGGGCCTGGCCCAATAATAAGGTGTGTGCACCTAGAATAGCCTATGGACGAATATTATGAAGTGGCATCTTGTATATTTCGTCCAAGGCTTCATGCACTCCTTATGGTGGCTTCAAAGTCTGAAATCATCACTTGTAACTCCGTTCTTGATCCCCTTAGCATGCCATCAACTCCATGTGTGTTCTTGCTCCAATGTTCATCCTTCTCCAAGCTAGGCCCTTCATTTGTAAGCAAAACAAATGTATCCAATTTAAGCGACATCATATTCTCATGAACATTAGAATCATTACCAAGAAAGCGAAAGTACACAGTAATTTAGTTGGCGTCTTGTGAGCTCTAGTAATTGGTCCGTATGTATAGCAGCAGGGGCTGTGGGTGTAACAATGGTATTGATGTCCTCATCATCCTCCCTTCTTGAAATGAAGTCGTCCTCGACGGAAGCTCATCTTCCTCACCCAAATATGGCTTCAAATCTGCAATGTTAAAAGTGGGACTAACCCCAAAATCTGCGGGCAGCTCAAGTTTATATGCATTATCATTTACTTTCTCCAACACCTTAAAGGGACCAGCTGACACGTGGCATTAGCTTTGATTTGCGCAAATCGGAAATCTATCCTTACATAAATGTAACCAAACAAGATCTCGGTGCAAACACAACATGTTTTCTACCCTTATCTCCAGCAAGTTTATATTTAGCATTCATCGCTCAATGTTTTCCTTAGTTAACTCATGCATTTTAAAATCAATTCAGCACGTTCTTTAGCATCAAAATTAACCTTCTCCGAAGATGGAAGAAGCAATAAATCAATAGGTGCACGAGGTAGGAAACCATACACAATTTCAAAGGGCACATCTTAGTAGTAGAATGCAATGAGCGATTATAAGCAAATTCAATATGAGGCAAGCATTCTTCCCACATTTTCTTATTATTCTTCAAAACAGCCCTAAGCATAGTAGACAATGTTCTATTGACTACTTGGTTTATCCATCGGTTTGGGGTGACAAGTAGTACTAAAAAGTAGTTTAGTCCCCAACTTAGCCCATAAACATCTCCAAAAGTGGCTAAGAAATTTAGTATCACGATCTGAAACAATAGTATTTGGCACACCATGCAAGCGAATAATTTCACGAAAGAACAAATCAGCAACATTAACAGCATCATCGCTTTTATGACATGGTATAAAGTGTGCCATTTTGGAGAATCTATCCACGACAACAAATATGCTATCCCTCCCCTTCTTTGTTCTAGGTAAACCTAAAACAAAGTCCATAGATATATCCTCCCAAGGAACACTAGAGTGCGAGCAAAGGCATATATAAACCATGAGGATTGAGTCGTGACTTAGCTTTTTGACATGTAGTGCAGCGAGCAACAAAGCGCTCAACATCCGTCTCATCTTTGGCCAAAAGAAATGTGTAGCTAGTATATCCTCCGTCTTCTTCACGCCAAAGTGTCCCATTAGTCCTCCTCCATCGCCTCCTGCAACAACAAAAGGCGAGCGGAGCTAGCTGGAATGCATAGCTTGTTAGAACGAAACAGAAATCCATCATTAATGATGAACTTGTTCCATGTTCTACCTTCTTTACAATTCTGCAATACATCTTTAAAATCAGCATCATGCACATATTGATCTTTGATGGTCTCCAAACCAAATATTTTGAAGTCAAGTTGTGAAAGCATAGTATAGCGACGAGACAATGCATCAGCAATAACATTTTCTTTACCCTTCTTGTGTTTAATGACATAAGGAAAAGTCTCAATGAATTCAACCCATTTAGCATGTCTACGATTCAGTTTAGCTTGACTTTTAATATGTTTCAAAGATTCATGATCAGAATGTATAACAAATTCTTTGGGCCATAAATAATGTTGCCATGTTTCTAAAGTCCGAACAAGAGCATATAATTCTTTATCATAAGTAGAATAATTCAGACTAGGCCCCTCAATTTTTTGAGAAAAGTATGCAACAGGTTTGCCATCTTGTAATAACACACCTCTAATCCAATTCCACTAGCATCACATTCAAGCTCAAAAGTCTTATTAAAATCAGGAAGTTGGAGTAAAGGGCATGTGTCAACTTAGCTTTCAATACCGTGAAGGCTTCTTCTGTGCGGTACCCCAAACAAAAGGCACATCCTTCTTTGTAAGCTCGTTGAGAGGTGCAGCAATGGTGCTGAAATCTCTCACAAGCGCCTATAGAAACCAGCGAGGCCAAGAAACTCCTCACTTGTGTGACCGTTTTGGGCTGCGGCCAACTCTCAATAGCTTCAATCTTGGCTTTATCAACTTCAATTCCTATGGAGTAACAACATAGCCAAGAAAAGATACTCGATCGTTGCAAAGGTGCACTTCCCAAGGTTACCAAACAAGCGTGCATCACGTAGAGCATTAAAAACAACACGTAAATGTTCCAAATGTTCTTCCAAAGATTTGCTATAAATCAGTATATCATCAAAATAGACTACCACAAATCGTCCAATGAAAGCACGTAAAACTTCGTTCATTAATCTCATGAAAGTACTAGGTGCATTAGTTAACCCAAAAGGCATGACTAACCACTCATATAATCCAAACTTAGTTTTAAATGCTGTTTTCCATTCATCTCCCAATTTCATACGAATTTGATGGTATCCACTCATAAATCAACTTTGGAGAATATTGTAGAGCCACTCAATTCATCAAGCATATCATCTAGCCTAGGAATAGGGTGGCGATAACGAATAGTAATATTATTGATGCCTCTACAATCAACACACATCGTGGCGTACCATCCTTTTTCGGCACTAGAATAATAGGAACAGCACAAGGACTAAGGGATTGGCGTATATAACCTTTGTCGAGCAGCTCACTGTACTTGACGCATAATCTCCTTCGTCTCCTCTGGATTGAGTGCGGTATGGTGCGGTTGGGTAATGATGCACGGGAATTAAGTCAATTTGATGCTCAATCCCTCGAATAGGTGGTAATCCGGTGGCACGTCTTGTGGAAAGAGCGTCGTGAACTCTGCAAAATGTTAGTGACAGCGAGGGGGCAAAGAGGAAAACACGTCCTCGAATGAAAATAATGCCTCTTTGCACACAAAAGCATAGCAAATAGATTTGCTAAAATCTAGCTCATCAATATCAGATTTGGTGGCAAGTAAACATGCACTTTTCAATTTAATTTCAGAAGCAACGATAGATGGTTTATTATTAGGCTTCATGTGTTGCTCAAATTCTTTTGCCACAATCTGATTTTCACTCTTATTTTTCTCTGTTTTGCTTTATTAGCTCTATTAATATCATCTTTCAAAATGGACTCAGGAGTCATAGGAAGCAAAGTAATATTTTTATCCTTATGAACAAGAGTATCTTGATTGTTTCTACCATGGTGTCTGAATTTTTATCAAATTGCCATGGTCTACCAAGTAACAAGGAACATGCTTGCATAGGTACCACATCACAATCAACATAATCAGCATATGTAGAGATACTAAAATGCACACGAGCAGTCGTGTTACCTTCACCTTGCGCTGTTGTTGAACCATTGGATGTAGTAAGGATGTGGATGTGGTCTTGTGGTGAGAGATAGCTTCTCCACCATCTCCATGCTAGCCAAGTTGTTGCAGCTCCCTCCATCTATGATGGCCTTGAATAGAAGCGTTCCTTCACAACTCCTTTGTATGGAACAAATTATGCCTCTGATTTTGCTCGACTTGTGTAACCTACACACTCAAAACACGTTGAGCAACTAAACATTCATACTGTCGGCATCTTGACAGCCATGTATTGTGTCTCATGATCAGAATCATCTCCACCGTGTTCCTCATGTGTAATAAGAGCCAAAGTCTCCTCATCATAGTCACTAAGCGGACTCATACCCACCATCCTCGTAGCAATCATCACTGCGCTGAGATTTGCATTCTCTCATAAAATGTCCTCTTCCCTTACAGCGACGACAAATAATATCACTTGTGTGCCTGTTGGCGCCATGGAAGAAGAAGAGCTCTGTGCAGGCCAGCGGTGTGCTCTTGGCGAGATAGTGGTGGTTGTGCACGCTTTCTTGTATCACGGTTGGAGGTGGCTTTGAAGGAGGTGATGGTGCGGTGGAAGTAGATGATGCGCGTGGTGTCCATGATGAAGGTCGACCTGCGAGAAAAGTTAGTGCGGCGCCAATGCATCGATCCTGCACTTCACGTTCACTTTACAAGCAAGATGGAATAAGCAGTGATATTATTATAATCCTTATAGTCTAGAATGGTGCGAATCTCTCTATTTAATCCACCGGAAAGCGTGCAAGCATAGCTTCATTCTCCTCAACAATACCACATCTAATCAAGCGGTTTGTAATTCACGATAATATTCTTCTCTGAGTTTTTCCTTGTCTTAAGCGCTGCAATTTTGAAGTAATTCACGTTGATAATATGGTGGAACCAGCGATACGCATAGCAGTTTTCAAAGCAGCCCAAGTAGGTGGAGCAGGATATAATCTACAATGTTGGACCACCAAACACATGCAAAGCTAGTGAAAGCACAAGCAATGGCGAGGAACACGTCTCTCCTCGGGATATTGTAAACATGTAAATCGTTGTTCAGTTTCTAACTCCCAAGTAAGATATATATCAGGAACATATCTACCCTCAAATGGTGGAATATTCAATTTCAGTTTAGGGAGATGGTCATGATCTCGTACTGAGGAGCCCTAATATTGCCATTATTTGCATGTGGGCGACACGGTGGTTGTGGTGCTGGTGGTTGCGCGTGGTTACGATGTTGATCAACCTCATCCTCATAATCGTCCACATACTCATCATCCTCCTCGGTACCACCAGCAGCGATGGCGAGGAGCCAAAGAAGCACCAACAGCGATGGCAATGGCACGAGAATTTTGTCTGGCTCAATAGGAACCGCTGAGCTCGTCCATACTAATTCGGAAAGGGCGTAGTTGTTGTCGTTCTTGAGAGGTGCGATAGGTGCAGCCGGCGGTGGTTGTGGAAAGCAGCGAGCAATTCATCAAACTTGCTATCAAGCTTTGTTTCAAGCGTCTTCTCAATGCCATCTATCTTCTCCATGGCCTCGTCAAATTGCTGTTTACCACGTCTTGCACTGTCCAATCATCATTTCTTTGAAACTTATCATGTAGTTGTTTGTTTGTCGAGTTCTCCCAATCAGTCTCATCGACTTGTGATCCTGCCATGGTTAGCAACAATAGAAACACACAAGAATATGATCCTCTGAGACTACTAGGAAGTGGTGGTGGTGGTGTGGTGGGCGGTCACAAATCCGTCAAGCAAATCTCAAATTCTTACCAGTTCTTACCCCAGCGGTGGTGATCGGCAACCGTTGTAGTCAAAACTCTCAAAGCTTGGCTATAGCGATTACGGGGAGAATCAAGCATACGGCGTAGATGTATGTGGAGCTGGGAAGGCTTATAATATGGTAGCAAAAAGGTCGACAATAATCAATTCGAGAGATGCAAAGTTGAATAAGCGCTCAGCAGCGAGTCTTGTGCTGGTCCTAGGCTGAACCGTGCTAGAGGCGAGCCTAGAACACTAACAAAATCACGGCGCTGCTGCGTAAACAAAGGAGGAGCACACTCTGAATTTTTTTTCGCTCTTTTTTTTTTTTGCTTGCTTTTTTTTTTTTGCTGATTTTTTTTTTTGCGAAAAATCACTATAATGGCGAGTGTCTCAAAACTCTTCCCGGTCAAGCTGATAGGATGGGCACGAAATTTTTTCGACCAATTTTTTTTTTATTTGCTGGACCCAAAAGCTGAAGCGGGTCAAAAAACTTTCTATGGCGATTGTCTCAATCGCTTAGAAACACCTAAAAATAGGATAGCGTTTTGGAAAATTTTGGGCCTAAGCGGAGGTGGACTTTTTTTTTGGAAACCAACCTCTTCTCTGAATGACAAAAGATTGCTGGAATCGAAACCTACTCGAGACAAGGAAACACGAATCGGAAATTAGATGGATCGAAAACAAATCTAATATGCAAGGAACTTCGGATTGGTGGTGGATATATGGTGGTGGTATATAGCAGCGGTGGTGGTATATGGCAGCGGTGGTGGTATATGGATCACAGATTGAGCGGTGGCGGATAAGCGGTGGTGGTAGATGGCGAGGCGATGATAGATGGTCTTGCGGCGGCGTGACAACTTATGACCGAACTCGAAACTCTAAAGACTAGACTCTAAGACCAGCAACTAGACACGGCGATGCAACCGCAAATTCAACAACGCAAATCTGAGAAAAGATTATGCAAAGGCTCAGATTGGTTGGATATGATGACCTAACCCTAATTTTTTTGGCTTTTTCGTGGACTGTAGGTATGAAGAAACAGACTCGATCTAAACTACGAAAAGCTGTAAAATCTCACCGAGCAACACGGAAATCTGATACCACTTGATAGAGGCAAAGGTGTCCGTCTTTCGATGAGATGGTGGATTTCGCTTTGGTGGAAGTCGACTTTGGCGATCGGACTCTGGCGTGCGAGGGCGTCGCGCCTTATATGTCGCTAAACCAACTCCGAGAGGTTATTGACCGCGCGAACACGATCAACCTAACCACGAGGTCTATTTCCTGCGAGCAAGCGAAGAACAAGCAAGAAAGCTGAGATTGCAATCTGGATATTGCGAATATAAGATGAAAGCTTTATTGATCAAGGTGGGGTTACGTGGCGCCTTTATGCAGTCGTTGAACACAAGCGAAATCTGCGAAGTTGCAGCTATGGCGAACTTTTGATCTAAACAAAACCCAAAGTCTAAGCGGTGCCCTAAGGGCTGTATATATGGAGGAAGAGGGGAGAATTTCGTGGCCCTTGGTGGAGGGTCGAAACTAACCCTATCTCTTGTTTCCCCACACATCGGACTCTAAAATAGCCTATACTAATGTATTTCGAAATTACATGGGCTGGCCCAATAATAAGGTGACGCACCACCTAGAATAGCCTCTGGACGAAATTTATGAAGTGGCATCTTGTATATTTCGTCCAAGGCTTCATGCACTCATTATGGTGGCTTCAAAGTCCTGAAATCATCACTTGTAACTCCATTCTTGTCCCCTTAGCATGCCATCATCTCCATGCTTGTTCTTGCTCCAATGTTCATCCTTCTCCAAGCTAGGCCCTTCATTTGTAAGCAAAACAAATGTATCCAATTTAAGCGACATCATATTCTCATGAACATTAGAATCATTACCAAAAAGCGAAAGTACACAGTAATTTAGTTGGCGTCTTGTGAGCTCTAGTAATTGGTCCGGTATGTATAGCGGCGGGGGCTGTGGGTGTAACAATGGTATTGATGTCCTCATCAATAACCATCATATACCATCTTTTCGTTGCTTACCCACGAGACTAGCCATTGAGTATTGCCGCAACGTGACTTGTGCACATTAGTTGCATACACCATATCATACATACAATCGAGGTGCATATCTCGGAATCAACTTGTGTGTCACAAAGTTGTCATCATCATACACAATTGCTATCTTAGTTAAGTCAAGTTTGCATAAGAAAAGAGCTCAAAGGAGAAAGAGCCACTCAAGCTTTTAAGCAAAGAGGAAAGATAAGCAAAGAGCTTATAAGCAACAAGCATAGCATCATACAACATTAAGATTGTCACATAAGATCATCTTGGATCATTGCACCGATATACCATGCATATAGTATACTTGGGATAGAGATCGTTGCATTTTTGCCTAGTAGGTTGTGCACAAGCTCCGTATCCGCCTATTGTGCAATCGTGCTAGCGTCTCTCTAGTATTGTGCAACAAGTGCATTTTCGTGGATTCCACATTTTGGCACACTTTTGGTTTGCACAATCCCATTTATCTATTTGCGTGTGTGTTTCCATGTACCACTACTTGCTTGGTCTACTTGTTGCATATGCGAATTTGCGAATCTTCTTCAACATTTTTGAGTCAAGCTAACGATTGCAATCAATTTTGTTCCACCATCCTAACCAAGCTCCACCAAAGGCTTTTACTTGTGTAGGTGTGAGAATCGACAAGGATCGGTACCAATAGTGCTATTTCATTGTCGCATTTGAGTGAACTTGATTCATCTTCAACCGGTCAAAGGTACATTGGTATTCATTCTTCTCTTTCTACCACTCACAATTTGCTTGAAATGATGGATAGGCCAAGTTCTTCTACAAATCCACTCTTCATCGAGCAAGGCGACGACATGTCATCATCGTCACCAAGAGCCACCACTTTGGCGCATAGCGGGCTCTCCATCAAGAGCAACAAGCAATGGCGAACTCATCGACAATCTCTCCACCGACTTGCGACTCTCGAGAAAGCGTACGCGATTACGCCGACAACAAACTCGTGGCGCACAAGAAAGAAACGATGCAAGAATGGGCGAGATCCGCGCCTTGTTGGTGAATCGGCGTACTTCTACCTCTTCACACTCAAGGCGGAGCCACTCAAGTCGCCACTCCGGCGACTCCTTCTCCGACACAAGTACACCGTCATCGAACATTCTTCGTCGAGCAGCGTCAAGACAAATCATGCATCTCGCAACCCGCTTCACGACAAGAATCTCCAAGAGCAAGTTGATAAAGAAGCTCCTCGTCCTCAATCGAGCCAAATGGCGTTTGCTCAAGCTCAAAAACGACAACGTCTTCGTCACCAACAAGAACAAACGGCGCGCCTACACCAAGAGCAACAAGGCGCGAAGCTCAACGTCTTCAACAACAACAACGCGAAGCACAAGCTCTTGAGGCGGAGCGCGCCTTCAAGCATCTAGTCGATCTCTCGCCAACCGCAATCGCAAAAGGCGCAATCAAGAGGAAGCACCGAGAAGAAATACAAGAGAGGAACTACCATCAGCGCGCAGCGTCAAGCCCAACAAGCTCCTCCACAAGCTCCTCAAGCTCAACCTCACCCTCAAGGTCAACAAGAGCAAGTTGATCATGGACTTCCTCCTCGCCAAGAGCAACATGAGGATGATTACCCTCCACGTCAAGAACGTCATCATCAACATCGACCTCAAAACAATGAAGAACATCGCTATGGCAAGCTCAAGTTCACAATGCCCAAGTTCAATGGAACCAATGATCCCGAAGAGTACCTATCATGGGCATTGAAGGTCGACAAAATCTTTCGTTTGCACAACTATGAGGAAGAGAAGAAGATCGCTATGGCATCACTTGAGTTCCAAGACTATGTGCTCATATGGTGGGAACAAATCCTTGAGCGCCGACAAGCACGAGGTGAACCTCCAATCACCACTTGGGCTCAAATGAAGGATGTCATGCGAGCATGCTTTGTGCCCACCTACTACAACCGTGATCTCTTCAAGAAGCTACAACTCCTCAAGCAAGGAACAAAGAGTGTTGAAGAATACTACAAAGAAATGGAGATTGCCATGATTGAGCCAATGTCAAGGAAGATGATGAGCAAACAATGGCACGATTCTTGAATGGACTCAACCATCCCATCAAGAAGATTGCCGACTTCAAGCCTACTCCAACCTCATTGAGCTCGTGCACCAAGCTACAAAGGCGGAGCGACAAGTGCAAGATGACTTCAAGCACGCCAAGTACTCATCCAAGACATCTGGCCTCTTCAACAACCAAGCTTCAACAACTACTCCAACCGACATCAACCAAGCCTTTTCCAAGCAAGCGACGACAAGTCAAGTTACAAGAAAACTTCTACAAGTTCAAGTCGTCCTCCTCCTACTACAAGCAACTCCAAGCCGCGTGCTTCATCATCTACTCCAACCGATGAGACCGTCAAGACAAGCTCCTTCAAGTGTTTTACTGCGGCGGCCGAGGCCACAAGTCATATGAATGCACCAACAAGCGTGCCATGATACTCAACGACGATGGCACCTCGACTCAATGAGTGAAGATGAAATGGGCGCTATTGAGCAAGTGGCCATGCGGCGCATCAACGAGGATGAGGATGATCAAGTCTTTTGCGATGAAGATACAAGCCCCGCTCTTGTTGTCTCCAAAGTCTTGACACTTCAACATCACCAAGGAGAAGACCAACGATGCCACATCTTCCACACAAAGGCCGGCATCAATGGGAGATCCGTCAAGGTCATCATCGATGGAGCTAGTTGCCACAACTTGGCAAGCGAAGAACTATGCTCCAAGCTCCAATTGGTCAAGAAGAAGCATCCGCAACCATACAAGGTTCAATGGCTAAGTGACTCGGCACTATCTGAGTTGAGCATACGGTCCAAGTATCCTTCAAAATCGGTGCATATGAGGACACTTTGGAGTGTGATGTGGTCCCAATGACCGTTGCCACCTCCTCCTTGGTCGGCCATGGCAATTCGACCGTGGTGTCTACCACAATGGGCGTACAAACCACTATAGCTTCAAGATGAAAGGCAAAGAATATGTCCTCGACCCATGTCTCCTAGTCAAGTAATAGCCGACAAACAAGCCACCAACCAAAGAGAGAAGAGTGAGAAAGTGAGCCACCAAAAAGTGAGTGAGAGCCACAAGCCAAATTTGGCGCCTCTTAGCCTAGAGAAAAACCTCATACTATTAGCCACCAAACATGAGATGAGAGAAGTGTGTGAGAACCCATCGAGTGTGATGCACTTTGTCCTAGTGTGCAAGGATGGAGAACCACAAACTAACACCCCTCATGAGCTACCTTTGGTGTTTCAATCTCTTTTGCAGGAATTTCAAGATGTTTTTCCCGATGAGCTACCTCCGGGTCTACCTCCTCTACGAGGCATTGAGCATCGAATCGACCTCATCCCCGGAGCGCCACTTCCAAACAAAGCTCCCTACCGTGTCAATCCCGAAGAAACCAAGGAGATTCAACGGCAAGTACAACAACTACTCGACAACGGTCATGTACGTGAAAGCTTGAGCCCTTGTGCCGTACCCGTTATACTTGTGCCTAAACCAGATGGAAGTTTCCGCTTGTGTTCCGATTGTAGACCTATCAATGCTATCATCGTGCGCTATAGGCATCCCATTCCTCGCTTAGATGATATGCTTGATGAACTTAGTGGAGCCAACTTTTTCTCAAAAATTGATCTTAAAAGTGGCTATTATCAAATCCGCATTCATGAGGGTGATGAATGGAAAACTGCTTTCAAAACAAAATTTGGCCTATATGAGTGGTTGGTCATGCCTATGGGTTTGTCGGAAGCTCCCGGAACTTTCGTGCGTCTTATGCATCATGTACTTCGTCCATACATTGGAATCTTTGTTGTGGTTTACTTCGATGATATTCTTGTGTTTAGCAAAACCATGAAAGAGCATCTTGATCATGTTAAACTTGTTTTGCAAACACTTCGAAAAGAAAGTCTTTATGCCAACTTGAAGAAATGCACTTTTGGAGTTGACAAAGTGGTTTTCTTGGGTTTCGTTGTCTCTTCCAAGGGTGTCCATGTTGATGAAACTAAGATCAAAGCAATTAAAACTTGGCCCCAACCCACCAATTTGCAACAAGTGCGAAGTTTCCTTGGTCTTGCAGGTTTTTATCGCCGCTTTGTGAAAAACTTTAGCACTATCGCAGCTCCTTTGCATGCTTTGTGTAAGAAGAATACTCCTTTTGTTTGGGGACCTTTGCAATCCAACGCTTTCGAGGAACTCAAGTCTTTGCTTACTCATGCTCCAATTCTTGCTTTGCCCAATTTTGACAAAACTTTTCAGGTCCATTGTGATGCAAGTGGTACCGGAATTGATGAGGACATGACTACCTTGGATAAGACCAAATATATTGCATACATGCATATTTGTCAGGTGATTTCTAGTGCAAATTATTCAATAATATATTTATGTTATCCAGAACAAAAATACTTCACATACTTTTGTGTTTTGTCTAATTGCAGGTGTATGGGACATTTGTACAATCCACATATGAAGATAAGGGAAAAGGAGAAGTTTAGGTGCTGTTCAAAAAGTCTTCTCACGTCACTTTTGGGCCAAGAGAAGATAGAGTCCAAGTCTCTCACGTTCTGGATTCAGATTCGGACTGCACAGACATACCTGACTCAAAACGCCAACAACTTTTTATACGGACTCCGAATTGGGTGATTCTTTTTTGTTGGAAAGTAGATTTCATGATCTTTCCAGCAAAATTGGAATCACTGTAAAAGCTCGTCCGGAGCGTTGAGTTATGGACGAAACAATCTGACGCTGCACCAGAATCCGAGTCAAACTACAAGTCCAAAGGTGTTCGTCACCTCGGTTGGGCCCATTGGCCTTGTACGACCTAGGGTTAGTTTTAGGCTGCCTTGGGACGTTCTCCCACCTCCTTGGCCGCCACCCCTTGCTCCTATATAAGTAGATCCATCTAGTAGATTTTCCTGGGATTTGTTTAGTTAAAAGTTAGCCATTGCAACTTCATGTACTTCGTTTGTGTCCAACGACCAGACCAAGACCGCTACGGATCCCCACCTTTATCAATACTTTATACATACTCGCAATATTCAGATTGCTTTTATCATATTCTTGCTTGTTCTTGATTGTTTGCAGGAATAGACCTTCGTGGTCGAGTTGATTGTGCTTTGGCGTGGTCAATAACCTCTCGGAGTTGGTTTAGCGATTGCTAAGGCGCATAGCGTCGTGCACGCGTTTGTAGTCGGATCGTCAAAGTCGTCTCCACCAAATCGATAGTTATCATCTCATCGAAAGATCGGGACACCTCCGCCTCTATCAAGTGGTATCGGTTTTCAGGTTGCTCGGTGAGATTTTACAGTTTTCATAGTTTAGATCGCATATGTCATTCATACCTATAGTCCATGAAAAAGCCACAAAAAAGTTAGATCTGTTCATCCTTTATCCAAGCGATCGAGCCTTTGCAATTTTCTATTCGTTGCTTGCATAGTTGAATTATCGGTTGCATCGTCGTGTGGGTTCTTTGGTCTTAGTGTCTAGTTCTTTAGAGTTTGAGTCCTGTTCACATTAGTCACGCTTGCGCTGCATCATTATCCTTCCGTTGTCCACCATCCCATCTATTAATTTCCACCACGTGCTCTGCGCTGTTCATTGTCATAATCATAGTTGAGGTCATTCACATCTTCACGATCCAATCTGCATCTTATCTAGTTTGTCTTGGGAAGAGGGAGAAAAAAGAGAAAAAGAGAAAAAAGAGAAAAAGGAAAGAAAAAAAAAAAAAAGAAAGAAGAAAAAAAGAAAAAAAAGCGTGTGGAAAAAAGAGAAAAAAATCGGATCTATCTAGAATCAATCTCGTACACGAATTCGGATTAGAATCTATTTTGCACTGTTCAGTAAAACAGGTATATCTTCCTCATCTGAAGTCCGTTTTGGCTCGTCGATTACTCAAATTGAAGCTAGCGACGAGCCGCATGTAAATAGTTGCAGAAGCTAGTTCAATATTTGACACCTCAAAATCGGCTTCTAAATAGGTCTTTTGCCCTCCGAAGTTCGTGAACACAGCTTGTTCCAATTTTTGAGGCCAGTTTAGAATTCTTTGACTCCTCATATCAACTCGAATTGAGTGATTCTTTTTGCATTGGAAAGCTTGAGTTAGTAGCATTCTTTACAAGAATTTATCAGAAAATTGGCTCAAACTTTTCAAGAGGAAAGTTGGAGAGAGTGTTGTTGTATATCCTGCTTGGCAGTTGTCTTTTTCATCATTATCTTCACTTATATCTTGCTGTCAAGAGCTACTTGTTTTCTCATTACATCTTTCAAATCTTTCCAAGTTGTGGGTTGGTTATCAATGTTTTTCTTACAATGCACACTCCACCAAACAGAAGCAAAACCAGTAAATGCTCTAGTGGCAGCTCGTACTCGCTCAAGTTCGGAAAAAACATCTTGACTAAAACTTGTTCTACTTCAAGCTCCCAAGCTAGATAAATAGCAGGATTAAATCTACCCTCAAATGACGGTAAAGAGCTAACCTGGCCATGTGCTTGTGTGTGTTGTCCCAACTCTCGTGATGGTGAAGATGTGTTAAATCGTCCAAGAACTTCTATCTCGAAACCTGTCATGATTAGTAGAAACAAGAAACAAAATTCGAGAATAATGTTCCTATGAACTACTAGGATGTGGTTGTAAAGTGCTCATAGTAAAGCAAATATCAATATCTTACAAGTTCTTACCATGCGGCGGTGGTGACGAGGCAACCAAGCGGTGTCAAGTAACTCTGAAGATTGTGTAAGCGATTGCGAGGAGCGTCACATATACGGTGTAGAAATATGTGGAGCTGGGTTGGCTATATATGGTAGCAAAAAATTAGCAATAATCAATTCAAAGATGCAATCTTGAATAAGCGCTCAACGACAGTCTTGTGCTGGTCCTAGGCTAGACCGGACTAGAGACGCGAGCCTAGAACACTAATGAGGTCACGGCGTAGCACAACTAGCATCAATGAAGGATACTAAGTAGCTCTTGACAACAAGATATAAGTGAAGATCACAACGGTAGTGAAGATAATGATGAAAAACAACTACCAAGCAGGACATACAACAACTCTCTCTCTCCAACTTTCCTCTTGAAAAGTTTGAGCCAATTTTCTGATAAATTCTAGCAAAGAATGCTACTAACTCAATCTTTTCAATGCAAAAAGAATCACTCAATTCCGAGTTGATATGAGGAGTCAAAGAATTCTAAAACTGGCGTGAAAAATTGGAACAAGTTGTGTCCACGAACTTCAGAGGGCAAAAAGACCTATTTAGAAGCCGATTTTGAGGTGTCAAATATTGAACTAGCTTCTGCAACTATTTAGGTGCGGCTCGTCTCTAGCTTCAATTTGAGTACTCACGGAGCCAAAACGGACTTCATATGAGGAAGATACACCTGTTTTACTGAACAGTGCACAAAACAGATTCCAATCCGAATTCAGGTACGAGATTGATTCGAGATAGATCCGATTTCTTTTCTCTCTTTTTTTTTCTCACTCTTTTTTTTCTTTTTCTTCTCTCTTTTCTTTTTCTTTTTTTCTTTCCTTTTTTTCTCTCTTTTTTTTCTCTCTTTTTTTTCTCCCTTTTTCCAAGACAAACTAGATAAGATGCAGATTGGATCAGGCGAAGATGTGAATGACCTCAACTATGATTATGCCAATGAACAGCGTGTAGCACGTGGTGAAAATTAGTAGATGGGATGGTGGACAGCGGAAGGGATAATGATGCAGCGGCGACGTGACTAATGTGAACAGAACTTGAAACTCTAAAGGAACTAGACACTAAGACCAGCAACTGACACGACGATGCAACCGATAATTCAACTATGCAAGCAACGAATAGAAAATTGCAAAGGCTCAGACTGGCTTGGATAAAGGATGAACAGATCTAACTTTTTTTTGTGGCTTTTTCATGGACTATAGGTATGAATGACGGATCGATCTAAACTATGAAAACTGTAAAATCTCACCGAGCAAACTTTGGCGATACCACTTGATAGAGGCAAAGGTGTCCGTCTTTCGATGAGATGGTGGATTTCGCTTTGGTGGAAGTCGACTTTGACGATCCGACTACAAGCGTATGCGAGGCGTCGCGCCTTAGCAATCGCTAAACCAACTCCGAGAGGTTATTGACCACGCCGAGCACGATCAACGACCACGAGGGTCTATTTCCTGCGAGCAAGCGAAGAACAAGCAAGAAAGCGAGATTGCAATCTGGATATTGCGAATATAAGATGAAAGCTTTATTGATCAAGGTGGGGTTCTGTGGCGCCTTTGTGCAGTCGTTGAACACAAGCGGCTGCGAAGTTGCAGCTATGGCGAACTTTTGATCTAAACAAAACCCCCAGGAAAAAGCTACTAGATGGATCTACTTATATAGGAGCAAGGGGTGGCGGCCAAGGAGGTGGGAGAACGTCCCAAGGCAGGCTAAAACTAACCCTAGTCTCTCACGTTCTGGATTCATGTGTCATATATGCAAAAATCGAGGGAAGTAAAAAAAAATCGGATCTATCAAGTGGTATCAGTTTTCAGGTTGCTTGGTGAGATTTTACAGTTTTTCATACTTTAGATCGCATCTGTCATTCATACCTATAGTCCATGAAAAAGCCACAAAAAATAGTTAGATCTGTTCATCCTTTATCCAAGCCAGTCTACCTTTGCAATTTTCTATTCGTTGCTTGCATAGTTGAATTATCGGTTGCATCGTCGTGTCAGTTGCTGGTCTTAGTGTCTAGTTCCTTTAGAGTTTCGAGTTCTGTTCAAATTAGTCACGCCGCCGCTGCATCATTATCCCTTCCGCTATCCACCATCCCATCCATTAATTTCCATCACGTGCTACGCACTGTTCATTGTCATAATCATAGTTGAGGTTACTCACATCTTCGCCTGATCCAATCTGCATCTTATCTAGTTTGTCTTGGAAAGAGGGAGAAAAAGAAGATAGAAAAAAAAAGAGAGAAAAAAAGAACAAAAAAGAAAAATAGAGAGAAATAAAAGAGAAAAAAAGTGTGAGAAAAAAAAGAGAGAAGAAAAAAAATTCAGATCTATCTAAAATCAATCTCGTACCTGAATTCGGATTGGAATCTGTTTTGCGCACTGTTCAGTAAAATAGGTGTATCTTCCTCATACGAAGTCTGTTTTGGCTCCGTGAGTACTCAAATTGAAGCTAGCAACGAGCCGCATCTAAATAGTTGCAGAAGCTAGTTCATTATTTAACACCTCAAAATCGGCTTCTAAATTGGTCTTTTTGCCCTCTGAAGTTCATGAACACAGCTTGTTCCAATTTTTCAGGCCAGTTTTAGAATTCTTTGACTCCTCATATCAACTCGGAATTGAGTGATTCTTTTTGCATTGGAAATCTTGAGTTAGTAGCATTCTTTGAAAGAATTTATCAGAAAATTGGCTCAAACTTTTCAAGAGGAAAGTTGAGAGAGAGTTGTTGTATGTCACGCTTGGTAGTTGTTTTCATCATTATCTTCACTACCGTTGTGATCTTCGCTTATATCTTGCTGTCAAGAGCTACTTAGTATCCTTCATTGATGCTAGTTGTGCTACGCCGTGACCTCATTAGTGTTCTAGGCTCGCGTCTCTAGTCTGGTCTAGCCTAGGACCAGCACAGTACCGTCGTTGAGCGTTTATTCAACATTGCATCTCTGAATTGATTATTGCTAATCTTTTGCTACCATATATAGCCAACCAAGCTCCACATATTTCTACACCGTGTATACGTATGTTCACCTGGCAATCGCCTTACACAATCTTCAGAGTTATTTGACATCGCTGGTTGCTGTCACCACCGCCGCATGGTAAGAACTTGTAAGATATTGATATTTGCTTTACTGTGAGCACTTTACAACCACATCCTAGTAGTTCATAGGAACATTATTCTGGAATTTTGTTTCTTGTTTCTACTAATCATGACAGGTTCCGGAGATAGAAGTTCTTGCACGATGGACACATCTTCACCATCACGAGAGTTGGGACAGCACACACAACCACATGATCAGGTTATCTCTTTACTGTCATTTGAGGGTAGATTTAATCCTGCTATTTATCTAGCTTGGGAGCTTGAAGTAGAACAAGTTTTTAGTCAGCATGTTTTTTCTGAACTTGAGCGAGTACGAGCTACCACTGGAGCATTTACTGGTTTTGCTTCTGTTTGGTGGAGTGTGCATTGTAAGAAAAACATTGATAACCAACCAACAACTTGGAAAGATTTGAAAGATGTAATGAGAAAACAATTTTTCCCTCCTTACTATCGCCGTGAATTTGCCATAAATTTGAACAATTTAAACAAGGCAATAACACTGTTCATGCTTACTACCAAGAGTTCAAATCTTATATACATCATTGTGACATAGAAGAATCTGAGGATGATACAATGAATAGATTTTTGGTGGTTTGAACCATGATATTCAGGCAAGATTTCAGTATATTCCTCGTTGCATTCTTGGTATGTATGTTCGTGCTTGTACCTTTGAGAGACGATTTACAGGAGGATGCATTGGGTGACTACAACAACTACAATTCCAGTTCATGCTCACCACCGCGGTTGGTTTCTCCACCGCTGCACCTACTAGAGCAGCCCCACCTCGAGAGCGACATCATCTCAAGAGTATGGTGCATTGTCTAAGTCTGTAACTACATCAGCTCGTCTTTGCGACAAGGTGTGATAAAAGGTATTGATGATATAACTTCATATGAGAATGATGCATCCCTAGTTAACTTGAATGCATAATGTGTTGAGTTACTGGTGATTTGATTACAACACCTATTTTAGAGAATCTTGATCTTTGTCATGAATCGTCATGTGATCAAACAATTGAAATACCAACAATTTTGAGTGCACCCATTGAATTAACTGTTGATGCAAAAGAATCAATGTTTAATCATTTTGATATGACCTCTAATCTTGGTGATGATTCTGTGTCGAATGACTCATTGCATGTTTGCTTATCTAGGCATGTTGTAGCATGTAAATTTGATGCAAGTAAGGTTTATTCACCAGTGTTGGGATGGTTTAATGATGAACATTGTCAATCTTTTGAAATGAATAAGAGCTTCACTTATATGTGCAAACTGAGTTGCAATATTTTCATGCCTTCTACTTCTTGTGTTAATTTTTTGGCTTTAGATTTTATGAACTATGCAAGTTACTCATATATTCATGTGTCATATATGCAAAAATCGAGGGAAGTAAAAATGGATGACATATACATATACAACATGTACACCTTGTCTCTTTTGTTAGCCACATTTCAGATTAAGCAACGCCGAGGACGGCTTTATTTTCAAGAAGGGGAGGATGATGAGGACATGACTACCTTGGATATGACCAAAAATATTGCATACATGCATATTTGTCAGGTGATTTCTAGTGCAAACTATTCAATAATCTATTTACATTATCCAGAACAAAAATACTTCACACACTTTTGTGTTTTATCTATTTGCAGGTGTATGGGACATTTGTACAATCCACATATGAAGATAAGGAAGAAAGAGATGTTTATTCGCTGTTCAAAAAGTTCTCTCACGTCACTTTTGGCCCAAGAGAAGATAGAGTGTCTCTCACGTTTTGGACTCAGATTCGGACTGCACAGACATACCTGATTCAAAACGCCAACAACGTTTTCATACGGACTCCGAATTGGGTGATTCTTTTTTTGTTAGAAAGTAGATTTCATGCTCTTTCCAGCACAATTGGAATCACCTTAAAATACGTCCGGAGCGTTGAGTTGTGGACGAAACAATCTGACGCTGCGGCAGAATCCGAGTCAAACTACAAGTCCAAAGGTGTTACGTCACCTTCACTTGGGCCCATGAGCCTTGTACGACCTAGGGTTAGTTTTAGGCTGCCTTGGGACATCCTCCCACCTCCTTGGCCGCCACCCCTTGCTCCTATATAAGTAGATCCATCTAGTAGCTTTTCCCTGGGGATTTGTTTAGTTAAAAGTTAGCCATTGCAACTTCGTGAACTTCGTTTGTGTCCAACAACCAGACCAAGACCGCTTACGGATCCCCATCTTTATCAATACTTCATACATACTCGCAATATTCAGATTGCTTTTATCATATTCTTGCTTGTTCTTCGATTGCTTGCAGGAATAGACCTTCGTGGTCAGGTTGATTGTGCTCCGGCGTGGTCAATAACCTCTCGGAGTTGGTTTAGCGATTGCTAAGGCGCAACGTCGTGCACGTTTGTAGTCGGATCGTCAAAGTCGTCTCCACCAAATCGATAGTTATCATCTCATCGAAAGATCGGGACACCCCCGCCTCTATCAAGATGATGAGGACATGACTACCTTGGATATGACCAAAAATATTGCATACATGCATATTTGTCAGGTGATTTCTAGTGCAAACTATTCAATAATCTATTTACATTATCCAGAACAAAAATACTTCACACACTTTTGTGTTTTATCTATTTGCAGGTGTATGGGACATTTGTACAATCCACATATGAAGATAAGGAAGAAAGAGATGTTTATTCGCTGTTCAAAAAGTTCTCTCACGTCACTTTTGGCCCAAGAGAAGATAGAGTGTCTCTCACGTTTTGGACTCAGATTCGAACTGCACAGACATACCTGATTCAAAACGCCAACAACTTTTTCATACGGACTCCGAATTGGGTGATTCTTTTTTTGTTGGAAAGTAGATTTCATGCTCTTTCCAGCACAATTGGAATCACCTTAAAATACGTCCGGAGCGTTGAGTTGTGGACGAAACAATCTGACGCTGCAGCAGAATCCGAGTCAAACTACAAGTCCAAAGGTGTTACGTCACCTTCACTTGGGCCCATGAGCCTTGTACGACCTAGGGTTAGTTTTAGGCTGCCTTGGGACATCCTCCCACCTCCTTGGCCGCCACCCCTTGCTCCTATATAAGTAGATCCATCTAGTAGCTTTTCCCTGGGGATTTGTTTAGTTAAAAGTTAGCCATTGCAACTTCGTGTACTTCGTTTGTGTCCAACAACCAGACCAAGACCGCTTACGGATCCCCATCTTTATCAATACTTCATACATACTCGCAATATTCAGATTGCTTTTATCATATTCTTGCTTGTTCTTCGATTGCTTGCAGGAATAGACCTTCGTGGTCAGGTTGATTGTGCTCCGGCGTGGTCAATAACCTCTCGGAGTTGGTTTAGCGATTGCTAAGGCGCAACGTCGTGCACGTTTGTAGTCGGATCGTCAAAGTCGTCTCCACCAAATCGATAGTTATCATCTCATCGAAAGATCGGGACACCCCCGCCTCTATCAAGTGGTAGGACATGACTACCTTGGATATGACCAAAAATATTGCATACATGCATATTTGTCAGGTGATTTCTAGTGCAAACTATTCAATAATCTATTTATGTTATGCAGAACAAAAATACTTCACATACTTTTGTGTTTTGTCTAATTGCAGGTGTATGGGACATTTGTACAATCCACATATGAAGATAAGGGAAAAGGAGAAGTTTAGGTGCTGTTCAAAAAGTTCTCTCACGTCACTTTTGGGCCAAGAGAAGATAGAGTCCAAGTCTCTCACGTTCTGGATTCAGATTCGGACTGCACAGACATACCTGACTCAAAACGCCAACAACTTTTTCATACGGACTCCGAATTGGGTGATTCTTTTTTTGTTGGAAAGTAGATTTCATGATCTTTCCAGCACAATTGGAATCACCTTAAAAGCCATCCGGAGCGTTGAGTTATGGACGAAACAATCTGACGCTGCACCAGAATCCGAGTCAAACTACAAGTCCAAAGGTGTTACGTCACCTCCAGTTGGGCCCAAGAGATGAGAGACTTGGACTCTATCTTCTCTTGTGCCAAAAGTGACGTGAGAGAACTTTTTGAACAGCAAATAAACATCTCTTTCTTCCTTATCTTCATATGTGAATTGTACGAATGTCCCATACACCTGCAATTAGACAAAACACAAAAGTGTGTGAAGTATTTTTGTTCTGGATAACATAAATAGATTATTGAATAGTTTGCACTAGAAATCACCTGACAAATATGCATGTATGCAATATTTTTGGTCATATCCAAGGTAGTCATGTCCTCATCAGTGGCAAAGGTCTTGTCCCGTCCAAAATGTCCCATGAGTCCACCGCCATAAGCCTCTTGCAAAAGGAGCAAACGAAGAGAAGACTCGAGTATGCATAGTTTGTTAGCTCTCATAAGATAACCATCCTTGAGGTAATATTGTTCCCAAGATGTATGTGTCAAACATTTAGCATAATGAGATGCAAACGATGGATCACTAGCATACAATTCTTTGATGTGCTCAAAGCCAATAACATTCAACTCAAGTTGGGTGACAAGTGTGCATATGCGTGAAAGTGCATCGGCAACTACATTTTCTTTGCCCTTAATGTACTTGATCACATATGGAAAAGATTCAATTAATTCACTCCATTTGGCATGACGCTTGTTCAATTTAGTTTGACCTTTCAAGTACTTCAGCGTTTCATGATCGGTATGGATGACAAACTCATGAGGTCTAAGATAATGTTCCCAAACATGTAGCACACGCACTAAAGCATATAATTCCTTGTCATACACGGATAGTTAAGTTGAGCACGGAGAGTTTTTCACTTAAATAAGCAATGACTCGTTTTCTTGCATTAAAACTCCGCCAATTCTGATAGAGGCGGAGGTGTCCCGATCTTCGATGAGATGATAACTATCGATTTGGTGGAGACGACTTTGACGATCCGACTACAAGCGTGCACTGACGTTGCGCCTTAGCAATCGCTAAACCAACTCCGAGAGGTTATTGACCACGCCGCAGACAATCAACCTGACCACGAAGGTCTATTCCTGCAAGCAATCGAAGAACAAGCAAGAATATGATAAAAGCAATCTGAATATTGCGAGTATGTATGAAGTATTGATAAAGATGGGGATCCGTGGCGGTCTTGGTCTGCAGTCGTTGGACACAAGCGAAGTACACGAAGTTGCAATGGCTAACTTTAAACTAAACAAATCCCAAGCAAAAAGCTACTAGATGGATCTACTTATATAGGAGCAAGGGGTGACGGCCAAGGAGGTGGGAGAACGTCCCAAGGCAGCCTAAAACTAACCCTAGGTCGTACAAGGCCAATGGGCCCAAGTGGAGGTGACGTAACACCTTTGGACTTGTAGTTTGACTCGGATTCTGGTGCAGCGTCAGATTGTTTCGTCCACAACTCAACGCTCCGGACGGCTTTTAAGGTGATTCCAACTGTACTGGAAAGAGCATGAAATCTACTTTCCAACAAAAAAAGAATCACCCAATTCGGAGTCCGTATGAAAAAGTTGTTGACGTTTTGAGTCAGGTATGTCTGTGCAGTCCGAATCTGAATCCAGAACGTGAGAGACTTGGACTCTATTGAGGAAGATACACCTGTTTAATCTCTCACGTCACTTTTGGCCCAAGAGATTCATGTCCGCCTCTTAGAGTCTAGTCTTTTAGAGTTTCGAGTTCTGGTCATAAGTTGTCACGCCGCCGCCGCACCATTATCATCGCCCTGCCATCTACCACCACCGCTTATCCGCCACCGATTCGAATCCGTATCCATATACCACCACCGCTGCCATATACCACCACCGTTGCCATATACCACCACCATATATCCACCACCAATCCGAGTTCCTTGCATATTAGATTTGTTTTCGGGATCCATCTAATTTCCGATTCGTGTTTCCTTGTCTGAGTAGGTTTCGGAGATGGAAGTTCTTGGACGACGAACACATCTTCACCATCACGAGAGTTGGGACAACACACACAAGCACATGGCCAGGTTAGCTCTTTACCGTCATTTGAGGGTAGATTTAATCCTGCTATTTATCTTGCTTGGGAGCTTGAAGTAGAACAAGTTTTTAGTCACCATGTTTTTTCTGAACTTGAGCGAGTACGAGCTGCCACTAGAGCATTTACTGGTTTTGCTTACATTTGGTGGAGTGTGCATTGTAAGAAAAACATTGATAACCAACCCACAACTTGGAAAGATTTGAAAGATGTAATGAGAAAACAGTTTTCCCTCCTTACTATCGTCGTGAATTGCCATAAATTTGAACAATTTAAACAAGGCAATAACACTGCTCATGCTTACTACCAAGAGTTCAAATCTTATATGCATCATTGTGACATAGAAGAATCGAGGATGATACAATGAATAGATTTTTGGTGGTTTGAACCATGATATTCAGGCAAGATTTCAGTATATTCCTCGTTGCATTACTGGTATGTATGTTCGTGCTTGTACGTTTGAGAGACAGTTACAGGAGGATGCATTGAGTGACTACAACAACTACTATTCCAGTTCATGCTCACCACCGCCGGTTGGTTCCTCCACCGTTGCACCTACTAGAGCAGCCCCACCTCGGATTGTGAGCGCGACATCATCTCAAGAGTATGGTGCATTGTCTACGTCTGTACCTACATCAGCTACGCCTTTGCGACAAGGTAACAGTAAAGGTATTGATGATATAACTTCACATGAGAATGATGCATCCCTAGTTAACTTGAATGCATCATGTGTTGAGTTACCTAGTGATTTGAGCACAACACCTATTTTAGAGAATCTTGATACTGTCATGAATGCGTCATGTGATCAAACAACTGAAATACCAACAATTTTGAGTGCACCCATTGAATTAATTGTTGATGCAAAAGAATCAATGTTTAATCATTTTGATATGAACTATAATCTTGGTGATGATTCTGTGTTGAATGACTTATTGCATGTTTGCTTATTTAAGCATGTTGTAGCATGTAAATTTGATGCAAGTAAGGTTTATTCACCAATGTTGGGATGGTTTAACGATGAACATTGTCAATCTTTTGAAATGAAGAAGAGCTTCACTTATATGTGCAAACTGAGTTGCAATATTTTCATGCCTTCTACTTCTTGTGCTAATATTTTGGCTTTAGATTTTATGAACTATGCAAGTTACTCATCTATTCATGTGTCATATATGCAAAAATTGAGGGAAGTAAAAATGGATGACATATACATATACAACATGTACACCTTGTCTCTTTTGTTAGCCACATTTCAGATTAAGCAACGCCGAGGACGGCTTTATTTTCAAGAAGGGGAGGATGATGAGGACATGACTACCTTGGATATGACCAAAAATATTGCATACATGCATATTTGTCAGGTGATTTCTAGTGCAAACTATTCAATAATCTATTTATGTTATCCAGAACAAAAATACTTCACACACTTTTGTGTTTTGTCTAATTGCAGGTGTATGGGACATTCGTACAATTCACATATGAAGATAAGGAAGAAAGAGATGTTTATTTGCTGTTCAAAAAGTTCTCTCACGTCACTTTTGGCCCAAGAGAAGATAGAGTCCAAGTCTCTCACGTTTTGGACTCAGATTCGGACTGCACAGACATACCTGACTCAAAACGCCAACAACTTTTTCATACGGACTCCGAATTGGGTGATTCTTTTTTTGTTGCAAAGTAGATTTCATGCTCTTTCCAGCACAATTGGAATCACCTTAAAATCCGTCCGGAGCGTTGAGTTGTGGACGAAACAATCTGACGCTGCAGCAGAATCCGAGTCAAACTACAAGTCCAAAGGTGTTACGTCACCTCCACTTTGGGCCATGAGCCTTGTACGACCTAGGGTTAGTTTTAGGCTGCCTTGGGACGTCCTCCCACCTCCTTGGCCGCCACCCCTTGCTTCTATATAAGTAGATCCATCTAGTAGCTTTTCCTTGGGATTTGTTTAGTTAAAGTTAGCCATTGCAACTTCGTACTTCGTTTGTGTCCAACGACCAGACCAAGACCGCTTACGGATCCCCACCTTTATCAATACTTCATACATACTCGCAATATTCAGATTGCTTTTATCATATTCTTGCTTGTTCTTCGATTGCTTGCAGGAATAGACCTTCGTGGTCAGGTTGATCGTGCTCCGGCGTGGTCAATAACCTCTCGGAGTTGGTTTAGCGATTGCTAAGGCGCAACGTCGTGCACGTTTGTAGTCGGATCGTCAAAGTCGTCTCCACCAAATCGATAGTTATCATCTCATCGAAAGATCGGGACACCCCGCCTCTATCAGCCACGCTCTCCAAGAACTACTTTTGGCCCAAGATGTTTCGAGACGTTTCACGCTTCACTACCCGATGCTCAACATGCCGCAAAGCTAAGTCAAAAGCTCAATCTCATGGTCTTTACATGCCTCTTCCTATTCCTTACCAACCTTGGGAAGACATTAGCATGGACTTTGTACTTGGTTTGCCTAGAACTCAAAATGGAAAGGACTCCGTATTTGTTGTTGTGGACAGATTTTCTAAAATGGCACATTTCATTCCTTGCAACAAGGTAGACGATGCTTCACATATTGCAAATCTATTTTGTAGGGAAATCTTGCGCCTCCATGGAGTACCAAAGTCAATTGTCTCCGATCGCGACGTCAAGTTCTTGAGTTACTTTTGGAAAACTCTTTGCGCCATGCTCGGAATCAAGCTCTTGTTCTCCTCCGCATACCATCCTCAAACCGACGGCCAAACGGAGGTGACCAACCGGACGCTCTCCACTCTACTTCGCGTGTTGATCAAGAAGAACATCAAGGAGTGGGGCGTGTCTACCATCGCCGAAATGCGCCTACAACGCATAAGACATTCGACGACCGGCAAGTCCCCCTTGAGGTCGTCTCACGGCTTCAACCCATTGTCCCCATTGGACATCCTACCTCTACCTCTACAAGAGCGCACCAACCTCGATGCAAGTGCCGTGCAAGCTACATCAAAAGATGCATGAAGATACAAGAAACACCAACGGCGCCAAGTACAGCGACTAGCGACCAAACTCAACATCAACAAGCAACCCATGATCTTCAACATAGGCGATCTCGTGTGGCTACACCTTCGCAAGGAACGCTTCCCCAACTAACGCAAGTCCAAACTTCTACCCGAGCCGATGGACCCTTCAAGGTGTTAGCGCTACAACAACGACGCCTACAAGCTCGACCTACCAAGCGACAAGTACAGCGTGGCGACACCTTCAACGTCAAAGACCTCTCGCCTTTCCATGGTGATGAAGATCTAGATCCGAGGTCGGATCCTTTGAAGGAGGGATATGATGCGGAGCATCCTTCCATCATCCCCATGGACTCTACATCAACACCTACAACACCACAAGGACCAATGACTCGAGCACGTGCAAGAGCTCTTGAAACCGAGGTGACATCACTCCTCTCACAACTCTCCTTTGATTCACATGAGACATGGTTACTACCTCAAGCGAAACTCTATGCATACTCGGGCACCATGAGTCGACCATGAAGAGGCTTGGAAGCAAGGAGAGGCGGAAGGAAGGCACGCATGAAGACGGAGAGGAGAAAGCAACAAGGACAAGGATGCCGGACGATCCGGACGGAGGCGAGACGATCCGGACAGAGCCGGATGATCCGGACCCGGTCCGGACGATCCGCTTCTGGCGACCAAAGGCAACGAAGCTCACTCCCGAAGCCGGATCATCCGGACCCCGGCCCGGATCATCCGGACCCCGCCCGGACGTCCGGACCACCAGCCGGACATCCGGCCCGTCGCCTCCACCAGCCGAGCCTCCGGCTCATCCGGGTCCCCGCCCGGACCGTCCGGACCAGCCCGGATCATCCGGACCCTCGTCCGGATCATCCGGCCAGCGCCTGCGTGCGCGTGTTGGGCTGAGCCCATCTACCCCTTCGCCCCAGACTCTATATATAGGACCCCCTCTCCTCAGTTTGAGACTTAGCATTGGATTAGGTCATATTTGTGTGTGAGATCCTTTGCTCATCCACCGGTACTTCTCCACGGAGATCAGGACCTCCGTCTAGGAGAAGATCCATCGGATTCAAGACCCCTATACGGGAAGATCCCCTCCTGGATTCAAGACCTCCTCCGGAGAAAAACGGCTACCTTTGTATCTTTCCTTTGTTGATTTTGGACCATGTATCACTCGTGCCGATGATCTAGACCTTGTGTGATTGATCTCTTGTCGATCGAGTGTCTTCCTCGTTATTCCCGTGATTTCCTCTCGTTCTTCCGCGCGTTCTTCGTGTTCCCTCCGTAGGATCCCCTCCAAACGTGAAAGATCGACGAATTAGGGTTCCACCCTACATCAGGCATGCATAGTTACTATGTTCAGATTGAAATGATGCAATATGGGAGATCTCACTCATAGCATATGACAAGTTCAATGCATTGTCAAACATGAAGTGACCAATAGAATTTTCACATGATATCCTATGAAGCATAGCATCTCAACTAGGCAACTCAACATGCTCATCATCATATTCATCATTAATAGGTAAGTCAAGGCATGAAGGAGTTTCACTAGCATGAAGCATGGTAATAGGTGGGTCAACATCGTGGGAGCAATCAATGTCAAGAATGTCCACTAGTGGGACTAGAGCATCACCTTCACCTATGTTACCTTTGTTATTCCACTCAAGTGGTGTAGGTGAGGTGGGAAAGACCAAATGGTGGTTATCTTCATCTTGATGGAACCATGTGGGGGGTGCATCATTTTCCACCATGGCCATCGTCTTGTCCAAAGGGAGGACGAAGTCGTCGAGGATCGGCGCGTCATCATCAATGGGACCTAGCACCAAATGAGAAGACACAATAGAGGTAGAGGTCAAGTCGTTAGTGTTGAGAGTGGCCTCACATGACCTATCAACTATCTCACTCTCTCTATGTGGTGGTTCACTCACTCCCTCAAAATAGGTGCACTCAAACTCACGTATGGTGGAGTCACTCTGATAGAGGCGGAGGTGTCCCGTCTTTCGATGAGATGGTGGATTTCGCTTTGGTGGAAGTCAACTTTGACCATCCGACTACGAGCGTGCGAGGACATCGCGCCTTAGCAATTGCTAAACCAACTCCGAGAGGTTATTGACCACGCCGGAGCACGATCAACCTGACCACGAGGGTCTGTTTCCTGCGAGCAAACGAAGAACAAGCAAGAAACTGAGATTGCAATCTGGATATTGCGAATATAAGATGAAAGCTTTATTGATCAAGGTGGGGTTCTGTGGACGCCTTTGTCAGTCGTTGAACACAAAGCGGCACGCGAAGTTGCAGCTATGGCGAACTTTTAATCTAAACAAAACCCAAAGTCTAAACGGTGCCCTAAGGGCTGTATATATGGAGGAAGAGGGGGTGAATTTCGTGGCCCTTTGTGAAGGGGTCCGAAACTAACCCTATCTCTTGTTTCCCCACACATACGGACTCTAAAAATAGCCTATACTTATGTATTTCGAAATTACATGGGCCTGGCCCAATAATAAGGTGACGCAGCACCTAGAATAGCCTCTGGACGAAATTTATGAAGTGGCATCTTGTATATTTCGTCCAAGGCTTCATGCACTCATTATGGTGGCTTCAAAGTCCTAAAATCATCACTTGTAACTCCGTTCTTGTCCCCCTTGCGCCTGCCATCATCTCCATGCTTGTTCTTGCTCCAATGTTCATCCTTCTCCAAGCTAGGCCCTTCATTTGTAAGCAAAACAAATGTATCCAATTTAGGCGACATCATATTCTCATGAACATTAGAATCATTACCAAGAAAGCGAAAGTACCAGTAATTTAGTTGGCGTGCTCGAGCTCTAGTAATTGGTCCAAGTATGTATAGCAGCGGGGGGCTGTGGGTGTAACAATGGTATTGATGTCCTCATCATCCTCCCTTCTTGAAATGAAGTCGTCCTCGACGGAAGTTCATCTTCCTCACCCAAATATGGCTTCAAATCTGCAATGTTAAAAGTGGGACTAACCCCAAAATCTGCAGGCAGCTCAAGTTTATATGCATTATCATTTACTTTCTCCAACACCTTAAAGGGACCAGCAGCACGTGGCATTAGCTTTGATTTGCGCAAATCAGAAATCTATCCTTACATAAATGTAACCAAACAAGATCTCCGGTGCAAACACAACATGTTTTCTACCCTTATCTCCAGCAAGTTTACATTTAGCATTCATCGCTCAATGTTTTCCTTAGTTAACTCATGCATTTTAAAATCAAATCAGCACGTTCTTTAGCATCAAAATTAACCTTCTCCGAAGATGGAAGAGGCAACAAATCAATAGGTGCACGAGGTAGGAAACCATACACAACTTCAAAAGGGCACATCTTAGTAGTAGAATGCAATGAGCGATTATAGGCAAATTCAATATGAGGCAAGCATTCCTCCCACATTTTCTTATTATTCTTTAGAACAGCCCTAAGCATAGTAGACAATGTTCTATTGACTACTTCAGTTTGTCCATCGGTTTGGGGTGACAAGTAGTACTAAAAGCAGTTTAGTCCCCAACTTAGCCCATAAACATCTCCAAAAGTGGCTAAGAAATTTAGTATCACGATCTAAAACAATAGTATTTGGCACACCATGCAAGCGAATAATTTCACGAAAGAACAAATCAGCAACATTAACAGCATCATCGCTTTTATGACATGGTATGATAGAGGCAAAGGTGTCCCGTCTTTCGATGAGATGGTGGATTTCGCTTTGGTGGAAGTCGACTTTGACGATCCGACTACGAGCGTGCGAGGACGTCGCGCCTTAGCAATCGCTAAACCAACTCCGAGTGGTTATTGACCAAGCCGAGCACGATCAACGACCACGAGGGTCTATTTCCTGCGAGCAAGCGAAGAACAAGCAAGAAACTGAGATTGCAATCTGGATATTGCGAATATAAGATGAAAGCTTTATTAATCAAGGTGGGGTTACTGTGGCGCCTTTGTGCAGTCGTTGAACACAAAGCGGCACGCGAAGTTGCAGCTATGGCGAACTTTTGATCTAAAAAAACCCAAAGTCTAAGCGGTGCCCTAAGGGCTGTATATATGGAGGAAGAGGGGAGAATTTCGTGGCCCTTGGTGGAGGGTCGAAACTAACCCTATCTCTTGTTTCCCCACACATATGGACTCTAAAATAGCCTATACTAATGTATTTCGAAATTACATGGGCCTGGCCCAATAATAAGGTGACGTGACACCTAGAATAGCCTCTGGACGAAATTTATGAAGTGGCATCTTGTATATTTCGTCCAAGGCTTCATGCACTCATTATGGTGGCTTCAAAGTCTGAAATCATCACTTGTAACTCCATTCTTGTCCCCCTTGCGCATGCCATCATCTCCATGCTTGTTCTTGCTCCAATGTTCATCCTTCTCCAAGCTAGGCCCTTCATTTGTAAGCAAAACAAATGTATCCTATTTAAGCGACATCATATTCTCATGAACATTAGAATCATTTCCAAGAAGCGAAAGTACTGGTAATTTAGTTGGCGTCTTGTGAGCTCTAGTAATTGGTCCGTATGTATAGCAGCAGGGGCTGTGGGTGTAACAATGGTATTGATGTCCTCATCATCCTCCCTTCTTGAAATGAAGTCGTCCTCGACGGAAGTTCATCTTCCTCACCCAAATATGGCTTCAAATCTGCAATGTTAAAAGTGGGACTAACCCCAAAATCTGCAGCAACTCAAGTTTATATGCATTATCATTTACTTTCTCCAACACCTTAAAGGGACCAGCGACACGTGGCATTAGCTTTGATTTGCGCAAATAAGGAAATCTATCCTTACGCAAATGTAACCAAACAAGATCTCCGGTGCAAACACAACATGTTTTCTACCCTTATCTCCAGCAAGTTTATATTTAGCATTCATACGCTCAATGTTTTCCTTAGTTAACTCATGCATTTTTAAAATCAATTCAGCACGTTCTTTAGCATCAAAATTAACCTTCTCCAGAAGATGGAAGAGGCAACAAATCAATAGGTGCACGAGGTAGGAAACCATACACAACTTCAAAAGGGCACATCTTAGTAGTAGAATGCAATGAGCGATTATAAGCAAATTCAATATGAGGCAAGCATTCCTCCCACATTTTCTTATTTTTCTTTAGAACAGCCCTAAGCATAGTAGACAATGTTCTATTGACTACTTCAGTTTGTCCATCGGTTTGGGGGTGACAAGTAGTACTAAAAAGCAGTTTAGTCCCCAACTTAGCCCATAAACATCTCCAAAAGTGGCTAAGAAATTTAGTATCACGATCTGAAACAATAGTATTTGGCACACCATGCAAGCGAATAATTTCACGAAAGAACAAATCAGCAACATTGACAACATCATCGCTTTTATGACATGGTATAAAGTGTGCCATTTTAGAGAATCTATCCACGACAACAAATATGCTATCCTCTCCTTCTTTGTTCTAGGTAAACCTAAAACAAAGTCCATAGATATATCCTCCCAAGGAACACTAGAGTGCGAGCAAAGGCATATATAAACCATGAGGATTGAGTCGTGACTTAGCTTTTTGACATGTAGTGCAGTGAGCAATAAAACGCTCAACATCCGTCTCATCTTTGGCCAAAAGAAATGTGTAGCAAGTACGTCCTCCGTCTTCTTCACGCCAAAGTGTCCCATTAGTCCTCCTCCATCGCCTCCTGCAACAACAAAAGACGAACGGAGCTAGCTGGAATGCATAGCTTGTTAGCACGGAACACAAATCCATCATTAACGACAAACTTGTTCCATGTTCTTCCTTCTTTACAATTCTGCAATACATCTTTAAAATCAGCATCATGCACATATTGATCTTTGATGGTCTCCAAACCAAATATTTTGAAGTCAAGTTGTGAAAGCATAGTATAGCGACGAGACAATGCATCAGCAATAACATTTTCTTTACCCTTCTTGTGTTTAATGACATAAGGGAAAGTCTCAATGAATTCAACCCATTTAGCATGTCTACGATTCAGTTTAGCTTGCCTTTTAATATGTTTCAAAGATTCATGATCAGAATGTACAACAAATTCTTTGGGCCATAAATAATGTTGCCATGTTTCTAAAGTCCGAACAAGAGCATATAATTCTTTATCATAAGTAGAGTAATTCAGACTAGGCCCACTCAATTTTTGAGAAAAGTATGCAACAGGTTTGCCATCTTGTAATAACACACCTCTAATCCAATTCCACTAGCATCACATTCAAGCTCAAAAGTCTTATTAAAATCAGGAAGTTGGAGTAAAGGGCATGTGTCAACTTAGCTTTCAATACCGTGAAGGCTTCTTCTGTCGGGTACCCCAAACAAAAGGCACATCCTTCTTTGTAAGCTCGTTGAGAGGTGCAGCAATGGTGCTGAAATCTCTCACAAAACGCCTATAGAAACCAGCGAGGCCAAGGAAACTCCTCACTTGTGTGACCGTTTTGGGCTGCGGCCAACTCTCAATAGCTTCAATCTTGGCTTTATCAACTTCAACCCTGTGGAGTAACAACATAGCCAAGAAAAGACACTCGGTCGGTGCAAAAGGTGCACTTCCCAAGGTTACCAAACAAACGTGCATCACGTAGAGCAATAAAAACACCACGTAAATGTTCCAAATGTTCCTCCAAAGATCTGCTATAAATCAATATGTCATCAAAGTAAACTACCACAAATCGTCCAATGAAAGCACGTAAAACTTCGTTCATTAATCTCATGAAAGTACTAGGTGCATTAGTTAACCCAAAAGGCATGACTAACCACTCATATAATCCAAACTTAGTTTTAAATGCTGTTTTCCATTCATCCCCCAATTTCATACGAATTTGATGGTATCCACTCATAAATCAACTTTGGAGAATATTGTAGAGCCACTCAATTCATCAAGCATATCATCTAGCCTAGGAATAGGATGACGATAACGAAAACTTATATTATTAATGCCTCTACAATCAACACACATACGCGATGTACCATCCTTTTTCGGCACTAGAATAATAGGAACAGCACAAGGACTAAAGGATTCACGTATATAACCTTTGTCGAGAAGCTCTTGTACTTGACGCATAATCTCCTTCGTCTCCTCTAGATTGGTACGGTATGGCGCACGGTTTGGCAGTGAAGCACCGGGAATTAAGTCAATCTGATGCTCAATCCCTCGAATAGGCGGTAATCCGGTGGCACGTCTAGTGGAAAGGCGTCGTGAACCCACGCAAAATGTTAGTGACGGCGGCAAAGAGGAAGGCACGTCCTCGAATGAAAATAATGCCTCTTTGCACACAAAAGCATAGCAAACAGATTTGCTAAAATCTAGCTCATCAATATCAGATTTGGTGGCAAGTAAACATGCACTTTTCAATTTAATTTCAGAAGCAACACTAGATGGTTTACTATTAGGCTTCATATGTTTCTCAAATTCTTTTGCCACAATCTGATTTTCACTCTTATTTTTCTCCTGTTTTGCTTTATTAGCTCTATTAATATCATCTTTCAAAATGGACTCAGGAGTCATCGGAAGCAAAGTAATATTTTTATCCTTATGAATAAGAGTATACTGATTGTTTCTACCATGGTGTACAGAATTTTTATCAAATTGCCATGGTCGACCAAGTAATAAGGAACATGCTTGCATAGGTACCACATCACAATCAACATAATCAGCATATGTAGAGATACTAAAATGCACACGAACAGTACGTGTTATGATGAGGACATGACTACCTTGGATAAGACCAAAAATATTGCATACATGCATATTTGTGAGGTGATTTCTAGTGCAAACTATTCAATAATATACTTATGTTATCCAGAATAAAAATACTTCACATACTTTTGTGTTTTGTCTAATAGCAGGTGTATGGGACATTTGTACAATCCACATATGAAGATAAGGGAAAAGGAGAAGTTTAGGTGATGTTCAAAAAGTCTTCTCACGTCACTTTTGGGCCAAGAGAAGATAGAGTCCAAGTCTCTCACGTTCTGGATTCAGATTCGGACTGCACAGACATACCTGACTCAAAACTTCAACAACTTTTTCATACGGACTCCGAATTGGGTGATTCTTTTTTTCTTGGAAAGTAGATTTCATGCTCTTTCCAGCATAGTTGGAATCACCTTAAAAGCCATCTGGAGCGTTGATTTATGGACGAAACAATCTGACGCTGCACCAGAATCCGAGTCAAACTACAAGTCCAAAGGTGTTACGTCACCTCCACTTGGGCTCATTGGCCTTGTACGACCTAGGGTTAGTTTTAGGCTGCCTTGGGACGTTCTGATGTAGGGTGGAACCCTAATTCGTCGATCTTTCACGTTTGGAGGGGATCCTACGGAGGAAACACGAAGAACACGCGGAAGCACGAGGGGAAACACGAGGAAAACGAGGGAGGAACACTCAACCAACAAGGAATCGATCACACAAGGTCTAGATCATCGAAGCACGAGTGATACATGGTCCAAAATCAACAAAGGAAAGATACAAAGGTAGCCGTTCTTCTCCCGGAGGTCTTGAATCCACGAGGGGATCTTCCCTTATAGGGGTCTTGAATCCGATGGATCTTCTCCTAGACGGAGGTCCTGATCTCCGTGGACAAGTACCGGTGGATGAGCAAAGGCTCTCACACACAAATATGAGCTAATCAATGCAAAGTCTCAAAGTGAGGAGAGGGGTCCTATATAGAGTCAGGGCGAAGGGTACATGGGCTCAGCCCAACACGCGCCTTCATATGGCGGATGATCCGGACGAGGTCCGGATGATCCGGGCCGATCCGGATGGTCCGGGTGGGGACCCAGATGAGCCGGAGGCTCGGCTGGTGGCGGCGACGGGCCGGATGTCCGGCTGGTGGTCCGGACGTCCGGCGAGTCCGGATGATCGGGCCGGGTCCGGATGATCCGGCCGGGAAGCTTGTTTGCCTTCGTCATGGCCGGATCGTCCGGACGGGTCCGGATCATCCGGGCTCTGTCCGGATCGTCCGGGCCTCCGTCCGGATCGTCCGGACTCCCTGGTCCTTGTTGCTTTCTCCTCTCCGTCTTCATGCATGCCTTCCGCTTCCGGTTCTCCTTGCTTCCTAGCCTCTTCATGGTCGACTCCTTGGTGCCTGAGTATGCATAGAGTTTCCGTTTGAGGTAGTAACCATGTCTCATGTGAATCGAAGGAGAGTTGTGAGAGGAGTGATGTCACCTCGGTTTCAAGAGCTCTTGCACGTGCTTGAGTCATCGGTCCTTGTGGTGTTGTAGGTGTTGATGTAGAGTCCATGGGGGTGATGGAAGGATGCTCCGCATCATATCCCCTCCCTTCGAAAGGATCCGACCTCGGATCTAGTTCTTCATCACCATGGAAAGGCGAGAGGTCTTTGACGTTGAAGGTGTCGCTCACGTTGTACTTGTCGCTTGGTAGGTCGAGCTTGTAGGCGTTGTTGTTGTAGCGTGCTAACACCTTGAAGGGCCCATCGGCTCGAGGTAGAAGTTTGGACTTGCGTTCGTTGGGGAAGCGTTCCTTGCGAAGGTGTAGCCACACGAGATCGCCTATGTTGAAGATCATGGGTTGCTTGTTGATGTTGAGCTTGGTCGCTAGTCGTTGTACTTGGCGCTCGATGGTGTTTCTTGTATCTTCATGCATCTTCTTGATGTAGCTTGCATGGGCACTTGCATCAAGGTTGGTGCGCTCTTGTAGAGGTAGAGGTAGGATGTCCAATGGGGACAATGGGTTGAAGCCGTAGACGACCTCGAATGGTGACTTGCCGGTCGTCGAATGTCTTGCGCGGTTGTAGGCGTACTCGGCGATGGGTAGACACGCCTCCCACTCCTTGATGTTCGTCTTGATCAACACGCGAAGTAGAGTGGAGAGCGTTCGGTTTGTCACCTCCGTTTGGCCGTCGGTTTGAGGATGGTATGCGGAGGAGAACAAGAGCTTGATTCCGAGCTTGGCGCAAAGAGTTTTCCAAAAGTAACTCAAGAACTTGACGTCGCGGTCGGAGATGATTGACTTTGGTACTCCATGGAGGCGCAAGATTTCCCTACAAAATAGATTTGCAAGATGTGAAGCATCGTCTACTTTGTTGCAAGGAATGAAATGTGCCATTTTGGAAAATCTATCCACAACAACAAATACGGAGTCCTTTCCATTTTGAGTTCTAGGCAAACCAAGTACAAAGTCCATGCTAATGTCTTCCCAAGGTTGATAAGGAATAGGAAGAGGCATGTAAAGACCATGAGATTGAGCTTTTGACTTAGCTTTGCGGCATGTTGAGCATCTTGTGGTGAAGCGTGAGACGTCGCGAAACATCTTGGGCCAAAAGTAGTTCTTGGAGAGCGTGGCGAAGGTCTTGTCGCGTCCAAAATGTCCCATTAGTCCACCTCCATGAGCCTCTTGCAAAAGGAGCAAACGAAGAGAAGACTCGGGTATGCATAGTTTGTTAGCTTTCATAAGATAAGCATCCTTGAGGTAATATTGTTCCCAAGATGTATACTGATAGAGGCAAAGGTGTCCCGTCTTTCGATGAGATGGTGGATTTCGCTTTGGTGGAAGTCGACTTTGACGATCCGACTACGAACGTGCGAGGACGTCGCGCCTTAGCAATCGCTAAACCAACTCCGAGAGGTTATTGACCACGCCGAACACGATCAACGACCACGAGGGTCTATTTCCTGCGAGCAAGCGAAGAACAAGCAAGAAGCTGAGATTGCAATCTGGATATTGCGAATATAAGATGAAAGCTTTATTGATCAAGGTGGGGTTCTGGCGCCTTTGTGCAGTCGTTGAACACAAGCGAAATCTGCGAAGTTGCAGCTATGGCGAACTTTTGATCTAAACAAAACCCAAGTCTAAGCGGTGCCCTAAGGGCTGTATATATGGAGGAAGAGGGGTGAATTTCGTGGCCCTTGGTGGAGGGGTCGAAACTAACCCTATCTCTTGTTTCCCCACACATACGGACTCTAAAAATAGCCTATACTAATGTATTTCGAAATTACATGGGCTGGCCCAATAATAAGGTGATGCAGCACCTAGAATAGCCTATGGACGAATATTATGAAGTGGCATCTTGTATATTTCGTCCAAGGCTTCATGCACTCCTTATGGTGGCTTCAAAGTCCTGAAATCATCACTTGTAACTCCGTTCTTGATCTCCTTGCATGCCATCAACTCCATGTGTGTTCTTGCTCCAATGTTCATCCTTCTCCAAGCTAGGCCCTTCATTTGTAAGCAAAACAAATGTATCCAATTTAAGCAGCATCATATTCTCATGAACATTAGAATCATTACCAAGAAACGAAAGTACACAGTAATTTAGTTGGCGTCTTGTGAGCTCTAGTAATTGGTCCGGTATGTATAGCAGCAGGGGCTGTGGGTGTAACAATGGTATTGATGTCCTCATCATCCTCCCTTCTTGAAATGAAGTCGTCCTCGACGGAAGTTCATCTTCCTCACCCAAATATGGCTTCAAATCTGCAATGTTAAAAGTGGGACTAACCCCAAAATCTGCAGGCAGCTCAAGTTTATATGCATTATCATTTACTTTCTCCAACACCTTAAAGGGACCAGCAGACACGTGGCATTAGCTTTGATTTGCGCAAATCAGAAATCTATCCTTACATAAATGTAACCAAACAAGATCTCGGTGCAAACACAACATGTTTTCTACCCTTATCTCCAGCAAGTTTATATTTAGCATTCATCGCTCAATGTTTTCCTTAGTTAACTCATGCATTTTTAAAATCAACTCAGCACGTTCTTTAGCATCAAAATTAACCTTCTCCGAAGATGGAAGAGGCAATAAATCAATAGGTGCACGAGGTAGGAAACCATACACAATTTCAAAAGGGCACATCTTAGTAGTAGAATGCAATGAGCGATTATAAGCAAATTCAATATGAGGCAAGCATTCTTCCCACATTTTCTTATTATTCTTCAAAACAGCCCTAAGCATAGTAGACAATGTTCTATTGACTACTTGGTTTATCCATCGGTTTGGGGTGACAAGTAGTACTAAAAAGTAGTTTAGTCCCCAACTTAGCCCATAAACATCTCCAAAAGTGGCTAAGAAATTTAGTATCACGATCTGAAACAATAGTATTTGGCACACCATGCAAGCGAATAATTTCACGAAAGAACAAATCAGCAACATTAACAACATTCATCGCTTTTATGACATGGTATAAAGTGTGCCATTTTCGAGAATCTATCCACGACAACAAATATGCTATCCCTCCCCTTCTTTGTTCGAGGTAAACCTAAAACAAAGTCCATAGATATATCCTCCCAAGGAACACTAGGTACAGGCAAAGGCATATATAAACCATGAGGATTGAGTCGTGACTTAGCTTTTTGACATGTAGTGCAGTGAGCAACAAAGCGCTCAACATCCCGTCTCATCTTTGGCCAAAAGAAATGTGTAGCAAGTACATCCTTCGTCTTCTTCACGCCAAAGTGTCCCATTAGTCCTCCTCCATGTGCCTCCTACAACAACAAAAGACGAACGGAGCTAGCTGGAATGCATAGCTTGTTAGAACGAAACAAATCCATCATTAATGACAAACTTGTTCCATGTTCTACCTTCTTTACAATTCTGCAATACATCTTTAAAATCAGCATCATGCACATATTGATCTTTGATGGTCTCCAAACCAAATATTTTGAAGTCAAGTTGTGAAAGCATAGTATAGCGACGAGACAATGCATCGGCAATAACATTTTCTTTACCCTTCTTGTGTTTAATGACATAAGGAAAGTCTCAATGAATTCAACCCATTTAGCATGTCTACGATTCAGTTTAGCTTGACTTTTAATATGTTTCAAAGATTCATGATCGAATGTATAACAAATTCTTTGGGCCATAAATAATGTTGCCATGTTTCTAAAGTCCGAACAAGAGCATATAATTCTTTATCATAAGTAGAATAATTCAGACTAGGCCCACTCAATTTTTCGAGAAAAGTATGCAACAGGTTTGCCATCTTGTAATAACACACCTCTAATCCAATTCCACTAGCATCACATTCAAGCTCAAAAGTCTTATTAAAATCAGGAAGTTGGAGTAAAGGAGCATGTGTCAACTTAGCTTTCAATACCGTGAAGGCTTCTTCTGTGCGGTACCCCAAACAAAAGGCACATCCTTCTTTGTAAGCTCGTTGAGAGGTGCAGCAATGGTGCTGAAATCTCTCACAAAGCGCCTATAGAAACCAGCGAGGCCAAGGAAACTCCTCACTTGTGTGACCATTTTGGGCTGCGGCCAACTCTCAATAGCTTCAATCTTGGCTTTATCAACTTCAATTCCTGTGGAGTAACAACATAGCCAAGAAAAGATACTCGATCGGTGCAAAAGGTGCACTTCCCAAGGTTACCAAACAAGCGTGCATCACGTAGAGCATTAAAAACAACACGTAAATGTTCCAAATGTTCTTCCAAAGATTTGCTATAAATCAGTATATCATCAAAATAAACTACCACAAATCGTCCAATGAAAGCACGTAAAACTTCGTTCATTAATCTCATGAAAGTACTAGGTGCATTAGTTAACCCAAAAGGCATGACTAACCACTCATATAATCCAAACTTAGTTTTAAATGCTGTTTTCCATTCATCTCCCAATTTCATACGAATTTGATGGTATCCACTCATAAATCAACTTTGGAGAATATTGTAGAGCCACTCAATTCATCAAGCATATCATCTAGCCTAGGAATAGGGTGACGATAACGAATAGTAATATTATTGATGCCTCTACAATCAACACACATACGTGACGTACCATCCTTTTTCGGCACTAGAATAATAGGAACAGCACAAGGACTAAGGGATTGGCGTATATAACCTTTGTCGAGCAGCTCCTGTACTTGACGCATAATCTCCTTCGTCTCCTCTGGATTGGTACGGTATGGTGCACGGTTGGGTAATGATGCACCGGGAATTAAGTCAATTTGATGCTCAATCCCTCGAATAGGTGGTAATCCCGGTGGCACGTCTTGTGGAAAGACGTCGTGAACTCTGCAAAATGTTAGTGACAGCAGGGGGCAAAGAGGAAGGCACGTCCTCAAATGAAAATAATGCCTCTTTGCACACAAAAGCATAGCAAATAGATTTGCCAAAATCTAGCTCATCAATATCAGATTTGGTGGCAAGTAAACATGCACTTTTCAATTTAATTTCGAAGCAACAGTAGATGGTTTATTATTAGGCTTCATGTGTTGCTCAAATTCTTTTGCCACAATCTGATTTTCACTCTTATTTTTCTCTGTTTTGCTTTATTAGCTCTATTAATATCATCTTTCAAAATGGACTCGTGGAGTCATAGGAAGCAAAGTAATATTTTATCCTTATGAACAAGAGTATCTTGATTGTTTCTACCATGGTGTACAAATTTTATCAAATTGCCATGGTCTACCAAGTAACAAGGAACATGCTTGCATAGGTACCACATCACAATCAACATAATCAGCATATGTAGAGATACTAAAATGCACACGAACAGATGCGTGTTACCTTCACCTTGCCGCTGTTGTTGAACCATTGGATGTAGTAAGGATGTGGATGTGGTCTTGTGGTGAGAGATAGCTTCTCCACCATCTCCATGCTAGCCAAATTGTTGCAGCTCCTCCATCTATGATGGCCTTGAATAGAACGTTCCTTCACAACTCCTTTGTATGGAACAAATTATGCCTCTGATTTTGCTCAGCTTGTGTAACCTGCACACTCAAAACACGTTGAGCAACTAAACATTCATACTGTCAAGCATCTTGACAGCCATGTATTGTGTCTCATGATCGAATCATCTCCACCGTGTTCCTCATGTGTAATAAGAGCCAAAGTCTCCTCATCATAGTCACTAGCGGACTCATACCCACCATCCTCGGTAGCAATCATCACACGCTGAGATTTGCATTCTCTCATAAAATGTCCTCTTCCCTTACAACGACGACAAATAATATCACTTGTGTGCCTGTTGACGCCATGGAAGAAGAGCTCTGTGCAGCCCCAGCGGTGTGCTCTTGGCGAGATAGTGGTGGTTGTGCACGCTTTCTTGTATCACGGTTGGAGGTGGCTTTGAAGGAGGTGATGGTGCGGTGGAAGTAGATGATGCACGTGGTGTCCATGATGAAGGTCGACTGCGAGAAAAGTTAGTGCGGCGCCAATGCTGTCGATCTCGCACTTCACGTTCAGCTTTACAAGCAAGATGGAATAAGCAGTGATATTATTATAATCCTTATAGTCTAGAATGGTCGAATCTCTATTTAATCCACCCGAAAACGTGCAAGCATAGCTTCATTCTCCTCAACAATACCACATCTAATCAAGCCGGTTTGTAATTCGATAATATTCTTCTACGAAATTTTTCCTTGTCTTAAACGCTGCAATTTTGAAGTAATTCACGTTGATAATATGGTGGAACCCAACGAGCACGCATAGCAGTTTTCAAAGCAGCCCAAGTAGTGGAGCAGGATATAATCTACAATGTTGGACCACCAAACACATGCAAAGCTAGTGAAAGCACAAACAGCAGCAGGAACACGTCTCTCCTCGGGATATTGTAAACATGTAAATCGTTGTTCATTTCTAACTCCCAAGTAAGATATATATCGTGAACATATCTACCCTCAAATGGTGGAATATTCAATTTCAGTTTAGGGAGATGGTCATGATCTCGTACTGAGGGGGAGCCCTAACATTGCCATTATTTGCATGTGGGCGACACGGTGGTTGTGGTGCTGGTGGTTGCACGTAGTTCGATGTTGATCAACCTCATCCTCGTAATCTTCCACATAATCATCCTCGTCGGTACCAGCAGCAGCGATGGCAGGAGCCAAAGAAGCACCAACAGAGTAGCGGCACAGAATTTTGTCCTGGCTCAATAGGAACACGCTGAGCTCGTCCATACTTGATTCGGAAGGGCGTAGTTGTTGTCGTTCGCAGAGGTGCGATAGGTGCAGCCGGTGGTGGTTGTGGAAAAGCAGCGAGCAATTCATCAAACTTGCTATCAAGCTTTGTTTCAAACGTCTTCTCAATGCCATCTATCTTCTCCATGGCCTCGTCAAATCTGTTTACCACATCTTGCACTGTCCAATCATCATTTGCTGAAACTTATCATGTAGCTGTTTGTTTGTCGGGTTCTCCCAATCAGTCTCATCGGCTGTGTTCCTGCCATGGTTAGCAGCAATAGAAACACACAAGAATATGATCCTCAGACTACTAGGAAGTGGTGGTGGTGGTGTGGTGGGCGGTCACAAATCCGTGAAGCAAATCTCAAATTCTTACCAGTTCTTACCAAGAAGCGGTGGTGATCGGCAACCGTTGTAGTCAAAACTCTCAAAGCTTGGCTATAGCGATTACGGGGAGAATCAAGCACGACGTAGATGTATGTGGAGCTGGGAAGGCTTATAATATGGTAGCAAAAGGGTCAAGAATAATCAAATCGGAGATGCAAAGTTGAATAAACGCTCAACGCAGCAGATCTTTGGTCCTAGGCTAGACCGTGCTAGAGACGCGAGCCTAGAACACTAACAAAATCACGGCGCTGCACGTAAACAAAGGAAAAGCACACTCTGAATTTTTTTTCGCTTTTTTTTTTTTTTTTTTTTGCTTTTTTTTTGCGCTTGCTTTTTTTTTTTTGCGAAAAATCACTATAATGGCGAGTGTCTCAAAACTCTTCCCAGTCAAACCGACGGGATGGGCACGAAATTTTTCGACCAAAATTTTTTTTTTTTTGACGGACCGACCAAAAGCTGAAGCGGGTCAAAAAACTTTCTATCTTGGCGATGGCTCAATACGCTTAGAAACACCTAAAAATAGGATAGCGAAAATTTTTTTATCCCGTGCGTTTTGGAAAATTTTGGGCCTAAGCGGAGAGTGGTTTCGGACTTTTTGAAACCAACCTCTTCTACGGACGACAAAAGATTGCTGGAATCGAAACCTACTCGAGACAAGGAAACACGAATCGAATTTAGATGGATCCGAAAACAAATCTAATATGCAAGGAACTCGGATTGGTGGTGGATATATGGCAACGGTGGTGGTATATGGCAGCGGTGGTGGTATATGGATACGGATTCGAAGCGGTGGCGGATAAGCGGTGGTGGTAGATGGCGAGGCGATGATGATGGTGCGGCGGTGGCGTGGCAACTTATGACCGAACTCGAAACTCTAAAAGACTAGACTCTAAGACCAGCAACTCGACACGACGATGCAACCGCAAATTCAACAACGCAAATCTGAAAAAGATTATGCAAAGGCTCGATTGGTTCGGATATGATGACCTAACCCTAATTTTTTTTTGGCTTTTTCGTGGACTGTAGGTATGAAGAATGACTCGATCTAAACTACGAAAAGCGTAAAATCTCACCGAGCAACACGGAAATCTGATACCACTTGATAGAGGCAAAGGTGTCCCGTCTTTCGATGAGATGGTGGATTTCGCTTTGGTGGAAGTCGACTTTGACGATCCGACTACTGAACGTGCGAGGGCGTCGCGCCTTAGCAATCGCTAAACCAACTCCGAGAGGTTATTGACCCGCGCGAGCACGATCAACGACCACGAGGGTCTATTTCCTGCGAGCAAACGAAGAACAAGCAAGAAACCGAGATTGCAATCTGGATATTGCGAATATAAGATGAAAGCTTTATTGATCAAGGTGGGGTTACGTGGCGCCTTTATGCAGTCGTTGAACACAAACGAAGTACGTGAAGTTGCAGCTATGGCGAACTTTTGATCTAAACAAAACCCAAGTCTAAACGGTGCCCTAAGGGCTGTATATATGGAGGAAGAGGGGGTGAATTTCGTGGCCCTTGGTGGAGGGGTCCGAAACTAACCCTATCTCTTGTTTCCCCACACATACGGACTCTAAAAATAGCCTATACTAATGTATTTCGAAATTACATGGGCCTGGCCCAATAATAAGGTGACGCAGCACCTAGAATAGCCTATGGACGAATATTATGAAGTGGCATCTTGTATATTTCGTCCAAGGCTTCATGCACTCCTTATGGTGGCTTCAAAGTCTGAAATCATCACTTGTAACTCCGTTCTTGATCTCCTTGCGCATGCCATCAACTCCATGTGTGTTCTTGCTCCAATGTTCATCCTTCTCCAAGCTAGGCCCTTCATTTGTAAGCAAAACAAATGTATCCAATTTAAGCGACATCATATTCTCATGAACATTAGAATCATTACCAAGAAACGAAAGTACCTGGTAATTTAGTTGGCGTGCGCGAGCTCTAGTAATTGGTCCAGTATGTATAGCAGCAGGGGCTGTGGGTGTAACAATGGTATTGATGTCCTCATCATATACGTCAAACATTTAGCATAATGAGGTGCAAACGATGGATCACTAGCATACAAATCTTTGATGTGCTCAAAGCCAATAACATTTAACTCAAGTTGGGTGACAAGTGTGCATATGCGTGAAAGTGCATCGGCAACTACATTTTCCTTGCCCTTAATGTACTTGATCACATATGGAAAAGATTCAATAAATTCACTCCATTTGGCATGACGCTTGTTCAATTTAGTTTCAATTTAGCAAGACTCAACTTCGAATGGAAGTACGGAGGTTGTGTCTTGGGGTTTTGCAAATGGAAGTGGTGGTGGATGGGGAGGGGAGGGTGTATGTATGTGTGGGTGGTAGTGGTGGTGGAGGAGAACTGCAGAATTGCAGTGTCGGCAGAGGAAGCCGGATGATCCGGGCCAGGAGCCGGATGATCCGGGCGAGTCCGGATGATCCAGGACTTGGTCCGGATGATCCGGGCAGGTCAAACACGAAAATGGGGTGGAATTTGATGATTTCCGGGATTTTGGGTGGATTTCGAGGGGGGGAAGGTGGGGCAACACAAGATCCACGAGCTACACACCGAATCCACGGATCAAAAACAACAAAACATCAGCAAAACTAACAAATCACAAAAAAAATTGGGGGTATTTTTGTGGGGATTTTCGGGTTTTTAGGACGAAAACAACAAAATCAAGCTAGAAATCACGGGGTAGGGACTCCAAAAACGTGATCAACGTGGCTCATGATACCATATGATGTAGGGTGGAACCCTAATTCGTCGATCTTTCACGTTTGGAGGGGATCCTACGGAGGAAACACGAAGAACACGCGGAAGCACGAGGGGAAACACGAGGAAAACGAGGGAGGAACACTCAACCAACAAGGAATCGATCACACAAGGTCTAGATCATCGAAGCACGAGTGATACATGGTCCAAAATCAACAAAGAAAGATAGAAAGGTAGCCGTTCTTCTCCCGGAGAAGGTCTTGAATCCACGAGGGGATCTTCCCTTATAGGGGTCTTGAATCCGATGGATCTTCTCCTAGACGGAGGTCCTGATCTCCGTGGAGAAGTACCGGTGGATGAGCAAAGGCTCTCACACACAAATATGAGCTAATCCAATGCTAAGTCTCAAAGTGAGGAGAGGAGGTCCTATATATAGAGTCAGGGCGAAGGGTACATGGGCTCAGCCCAACACGCCATGCAGAAAGGCGCTGGCCGGATGATCCGGACGAGGGTCCGGATGATCCGGCCGATCCGGATGGTCGGCGGGGACCGGATGAGCCGGAGGCTCGGGTGGTGGTGGCGACGGGCGGCTGTCCGGCTGGTGGTCCGGACGTCCGGCTGGGTCCGGATGATCCGGCCGGGTCCGGATGATCCGGCTTGGGAAGCTTGTTGCCTTGATCGGTTGTGGCGGATCGTCCGGACCGGGTCCGGATCATCCGGCTCTGTCCGGATCGTCCGGAACCTCCGTCGGATCGTCCGGACTCCACGGTCCTTGTTGCTTTCTCCTCTCCGTCTTCATGCATGCCTTCCGCTTCCGGTTCTCCTTGCTTCCTAGCCTCTTCATGGTCAACTCCTTGGTGCCTGAGTATGCATAGAGTTTCCGTTTGAGGTAGTAACCATGTCTCATGTGAATCGAAGGAGAGTTGTGAGAGAAGTGATGTCACCTCGGTTTCAAGAGCTCTTGCACGTGCTCGAGTCATCGGTCCTTGTGGTGTTGTAGGTGTTGATGTAGAGTCCATGGGGATGATGGAAGGATGCTCCGCATCACGTTCTCCCACCTCCTTGGCCGCCACCCCTTGCTCCTATATAAGTAGATCCATCTAGTAGCTTTTTTCTTGGGATTTGTTTAGTTAAAGTTAGCCATTGCAACTTCGTGTACTTCGTTTGTGTCCAACGACCAGACCAAGACCGCTTACGGATTGATGAGGACATCAATACCATTGTTACACCCACAGCCCCTGCTGCTATACATACTGGACCAATTACTAGAGCTCACGCACGGCAACTAAATTACCAGGTACTTTCGTTTCTTGGTAATGATTCTAATGTTCATGAGAATATGATGCTGCCTAAATTGGATACATTTGTTTTGCTTACAAATGAAGGGCCTAGCTTGGAGAAGGATGAACATTGGAGCAAGAACACACATGGAGTTGATGGCATGCATAAGGATCAAGAACGGAGTTACAAGTGATGATTTCAGGACTTTGAAGCCACCATAAGGAGTGCATGAAGCCTTGGACGAAATATACAAGATGCCACTTCATAATATTAGTCCATAGGCTATTCTAGGTGCTGCGTCACCTTATTATTGGGCCAGCCCATGTAATTTCGAAATACATTAGTATAGGCTATTTTTAGAGTCCGTATGTGTGGGGAAACAAGAGATAGGGGTAGTTTGGACCCCTCCACCAAGGGCCACGAAATTCACCCCTCTTCCTCCATATATACAGCCCTTAGGGCACCGTTTAGACTTGGGTTTTGTTTAGATCAAAAGTTCGCCATAGCTGCAACTTCCAGCGTGCCGTTTGTGTTCAACGACCGCACAAAGCGCCACAGAACCCCACCTTGATCAATAAAGCTTTCATCTTATATTCGCAATATCCAGATTGCAATCTCAGTTTCTTGCTTGTTCTTCGTTTGCTCGCAGGAAATAGACCCTCGTGGTCGTTGATCGTGCTCGGCGTGGTCAATAACCTCTCGGAGTTGGTTTAGCGATTGCTAAGCGCGACGTCCTCGCTGACGTTCGTAGTCGGATCGTCAAAGTCGACTTCCACCAAAGCGAAATCCACCATCTCATCGAAAGGCGGGACACCTTTGCCTCTATCAAGTGGTATCAGATTTCCGGGTTGCTCGGTGAGATTTACAGTTTTTCGTAGTTTAGATCGAGTCATCTTCATACCTATAGTCCACGAAAAAGCCAAAAAAATTAGGGTTAGTTCATCCTATCCGAACCAATCGAGCCTTTGCATAATCTTTTTCAGTATTTGCATTGTTGAATTTGCGGTTGCATCGTCGTGTCTAGTTCTTTGGTCTTAGAGTCTAGTCTTTTAGAGTTTGAGTTCGGTCATAAGTTGTCACGCCGCCGCACCACCGCTTCGAATCCGTATCCATATACCACCACCGCTTATCCGCCACCGCTTCGAATCCGTATCCATATACCACCACCGCTGCCATATATCATCACCAATCCGAGTCCCTTGCATATTAGGTTTGTTTTCGGGATCCATCTAGTTTTCCGATTCGTGTTTCCTTGTCTGAGTAGGTTTCGGATTCCAGCAATCTTTTGCCGTCCGTAGAAGAGGTTGGTTTCAAAAAAAAAAAAGTCCGGAAACCACCCTCCGTTTAGGCCCAAAATTTTCCAAAAACGCACGGGATAAAAAAATTTCTGGCTATCCTATTTTTAGGTGTTTCTAAGCGTATTGAGCGATCGGCGTTATAGAAAGTTTTTTGACCCGTTTCAGTTTTTGGGTCAGGCAATCGAAAAAAAAATTTTGTTGAAAAAAATTTCGTGCCCATTCTGTCAGTTTGACCTGGGAAGAGTTTTGAGACACTCGCCATTATAGTGGTTTTTCGCAAAAAAAAAAGCAGCGCAAAAAAAAACAGCGCAAAAAAAAAAGAGCGAAAAAAAAATTCAGAGTGTGCTTTTCCTTTGTTTAGGTGCAGCGTCGTGATTTTATTAGTGTTCTAGGCTCGCGTCTCTAGCACGGTCTAGCCTAGGACCAGACCTGATCTCGTCGTTGAGCGTTTATTCAACTTTGCATCTCGATTTGATTATTCTTGACCCTTTTGCTACCATATTATAAGCCTTCCCAGCTCCACATACATCTACGTCAAATGCGTTTGATTCTCCCGGTAATCGCTATAGCCAAGCTTTGAGAGTTTTGACTACAACGGTTGCCGATCACCACCTTGCTGGGTAAGAACTGGTAAGAATTTGAGATTTGCTTCACGGATTTGTGACCATCCACCACACCACCACCACCACTTCCTAGTAGTCTCAGAGGATCATATTCTTGTGTGTTTCTATTGTTGCTAACCATGGCAGGAACACAAGCCGATGAGACTGATTGGGAGAACACGACAAACAAACAGCTACATGATAAGTTTCAGCAAATGATGATTGGACAGGTGCAAGATGTGGTAAACAGATTTGACGAGGCCATGGAGAAGATAGATGGCATTGAGAAGGCGTTTGAAACAAAGCTTGATAGCAAGTTTGATGAATTGCTCGTAGCGTTTTCCACAACCACCGCCGGCTGCACCTATCGCACCTCTGCAACGACAACAACTACGCCCCTTCCGAATCGGTATGGGCGAGCTCGGCGTGTTCCTCTTGAGCGGGACAAAATTCTCGGTGCCGCTGCTACTCTTTGTTGGTGCTTCTTTGGCTCTGCCATCGTTGCTGGTACCGAGGAGGATGATTATGTGGGAGATTACGAGGAGGAGGTTGATCAACATCGAACTACGTGCAACCACCAGCACCACAACCACCGTGTCGTCCACATGCAAATAATGGCAATGCTAGGGCCCCTCAGTGCGAGATCATGACCATCTCCTAAACTGAAATTGAATATTCCACCATTTGAGGGTAGATATGTTCACGATATATATCTTACTTGGGAGTTAGAAACTGAACAACGATTTACATGTTTACAATATCACGAGGAGAGACGTGTTCTCGCTCTTTGTTTGTGCTTTCACTAGCTTTGCATGTGTTTGGTGGTCCGAACATTGTAGATTATATCCTGTTCCAGCTACTTGGGCTGCTTTGAAAACTGCTATGCGTACTCGTTGGGTTCCACCATATTATCAACGTGAATTACTTCAAAAATTGCAGCGCTTAAGACAAGGAAAAATTCTGTAGAAGAATATTATCGAGAATTACAAATGGCTTGATTAGATGTGGTATTGTTGAGGAGAATGAAGCTATGCTTGCACGTTTTTCGGGTGGATTAAATAGAGAGATTCAGACCATTCTAGACTATAAGGATTATAATAATATCACTCGTTTATTCCATCTTGCTTGTAAAGCTGAGCGTGAAGTGCAGGATCGATGCATTGGCGCCGCACTAACTTTTCTCGCAGGTCGACCTTCATCATGGACACCACGTGCATCATCTACTTCCACCGCACCATCACCTCCTTGGTGCCACCTCCAACCGTGATACAAGAAAGCGGGCACAACCACCACTATCTCGCCAAGAGCACACTGCTGGGCCTGCATGAGCTCTTCTTCCATGGCGTCAGCAGGCACACAAGTGATATTATTTGTCGTTGTTGTAAGGGAAGAGGACATTTTGCAAGAGAATGCAAATCTCAGCGTGTGATGATTGCTACGGAGGATGGTGGGTATGAGTCCGCTAGTGACTATGATGAGGAGACTTTGGCTCTTATTACACATGAGGAACACGGTGGAGATGATTACGATCATGAGACACAATACATGGCTGCTGAAGATCTTTGTGGTATGAATGTTTAGTTGCTCAACGTGTTTTGAGTGTGCAGGTTACACAAGTGAGCAAAATCAGAGGCATAATTTGTTCCATACAAAGGAGTTGTGAAGGAACGTTCTATTAGCGTCATCATAGATGGAGGAGCTGCAACAACTTGGCTAGCATGGAGATGGTGGAGAAGCTATCTCTCACCACAAGACCACATCCACATCCTTACTACATCCAATGGTTCAACAACAGCGGCAAGGTTAAGGTAACACATACTGTTCGTGTGCATTTTAGTATCTCTACATATGCTGATTATGTTGATTGTGATGTGGTACCTATGCAAGCATGTTCCTTGTTACTTGGTAGACCATGGCAATTTGATAAAATTTCAGACACCATGGTAGAAACAATCAAGTATACTCTTGTTCATAAGGATAAAAATATTACTTTGCTTCCTATGACTCTGAGTCCATTTTGAAAGATGATATTAATAGAGCTAATAAAGCAAAACAGGAGAAAAATAAGAGTGAAAATCAGATTGTGGCAAAAGAATTTGAGCAACACATGAAGCCTAATAGTAAACCATCTCTTGTTGCTTCGAAATTAAATTGAAAAGTGCATGTTTACTTGCCACCAAATCTGATATTGATGAGTTAGATTTTAGCAAATCTGTTTGCTATGCTTTTGTGTGCAAAGAGGCATTATTTTCATTCGAGGACGTGCCTTCCTCTTTGCCCCCTGCTGTCACTAACATTTTGCAGGAGTTCACGACGTCTTTCCACAAGACGTGCCACCGGATTACCACCTATTCGAGGGATTGAGCATCAAATTGACTTAATTCCGGTGCATCATTACCCAACCGTGCACCATACCGCACCAATCCGGAGGAGGCGAAGGAGATTATCGTCAAGTACAGGAGCTGCTCGACAAAGGTTATATACGCGAATCCCTTAGTCCTTGTGCTGTTCCTATTATTCTAGTGCCGAAAAAGGATGGTACGTCACGTATGTGTGTTGATTGTAGAGGCATTAATAATATTACTATTCGTTATCGTCACCCTATTCCTAGGCTAGATGATATGCTTGATGAATTGAGTGGCTCTACAATATTCTCCAAAGTTGATTTGCGTAGTGGATACCATCAAATTCGTATGAAATTGGGAGATGAATGGAAAACAGCATTTAAAACTAAGTTTGGATTATATGAGTGGTTAGTCATGCCTTTTGGGTTAACTAATGCACCTAGTACTTTCATGAGATTAATGAACGAAGTTTTACGTGCTTTCATTGGACGATTTGTGGTAGTCTATTTTGATGATATACTGATTTATAGCAAATCTTTGGAAGAACATTTGGAACATTTACGTGCTGTTTTTAATGCTCTACGTGATGCACGCTTGTTTGGTAACCTTGGGAAGTGCACCTTTTGCACCGACCGAGTATCTTTTCTTGGCTATGTTGTTACTCCACGAGGAATTGAAGTTGATAAAGCCAAGATTGAAGCTATTGAGAGTTGGCCGCAGCCCAAAACGGTCACACAAGTGAGGAGTTTCCTTGGCCTCGCTGGTTTCTATAGGCGTTTTGTGAGAGATTTCAGCACCATTGCTGCACCTCTCAACGAGCTTACAAAGAAGGATGTGCCTTTTGTTTGGGGTACCGCACGGGAAGAAGCCTTCACGGTATTGAAAGCTAAGTTGACACATGCTCCTTTACTCCAACTTCCTGATTTTAATAAGACTTTTGAGCTTGAATGTGATGCTAGTGGAATTGGATTAGGAGGTGTGTTATTACAAGATGGCAAACCTGTTGCATACTTTTCGAAAAATTGAATGGGCCTAGTCTGAATTACTCTACTTATGATAAAGAATTATATGCTCTTGTTAGGACTTTAGAAACATGGCAACATTATTTATGGCCCAAAGAATTTGTTATACATTCGATCATGAATCTTTGAAACATATTAAAAGTCAAGCTAAACTGAATCGTAGACATGCTAAATGGGTTGAATTCATTGAGACTTTCCCTTATGTCATTAAACACAAGAAGGGTAAAGAAAATGTTATTGTTGATGCATTGTCTCGTCGCTATACTATGCTTTCACAACTTGACTTCAAAATATTTGGTTTGGAGACCATCAAAGATCAATATGTGCATGATGCTGATTTTAAAGATGTATTGCAGAATTGTAAAGAAGGAAGAACATGGAACAAGTTTGTCGTTAATGATGGATTTGTGTTCCGTGCTAACAAGCTATGCATTCCAGCTAGCTCCGTTCGTCTTTTGTTGTTGCAGGAGGCGCATGGAGGAGGACTAATGGGACACTTTGGCGTGAAGAAGACGGAGGACGTACTTGCTACACATTTCTTTTGGCCAAAGATGAGACGGATGTTGAGCGTTTTATTGCTCATTTGCACTACATGTCAAAAAGCTAAGTCACGACTAAATCCTCATGGTTTATATATGCCTTTGCACTGTACCTAGTGTTCCTTGGGAGGATATATCTATGGACTTTGTTTTAGGTTTACCTAGAACAAAGAAGGGAGGATAGCATATTTGTTGTCGTGGATAGATTCTCGAAAATGGCACACTTTATACCATGTCATAAAAGCGATGATCTTTGTCAATGTTGCTGATTTGTTCTTTCGTGAAATTATTCGCTTGCATGGTGTGCCAAATACTATTGTTTCAGATCGTGATACTAAATTTCTTAGCCACTTTTGGAGATGTTTATGGGCTAAGTTGGGGACTAAACTGCTTTTAGTACTACTTGTCACCCCAAACCGATGGACAAATGAAGTAGTCAATAGAACATTGTCTACTATGCTTAGGGCTGTTCTAAAGAATAATAAGAAAATGTGGGAGGAATGCTTGCCTCATATTGAATTTGCTTATAATCGTTCATTGCATTCTACTACTAAGATGTGCCCTTTTGAAGTTGTGTATGGTTTCCTACCGTGCACCAATTGATTTGTTGCCTCTTCCATCTTCGGAGAAGGTTAATTTTGATGCTAAACGTGCTGAATTGATTTTAAAAATGCATGAGTTAACTAAGGAAAACATTGAGCGTATGAATGCTAAATATAAACTTCTGGAGATAAGGGTAGAAAACATGTTGTGTTTGCACCGAGATCTTGTTTGGTTACATTTGCGTAAGGATAGATTTCTGATTTGCGCAAATCAAAGCTAATGCCACGTCTGCTGGTCCCTTTAAGGTGTTGGAGAAAGTAAATGATAATGCATATAAACTTGAGCTGCCTGCAGATTTTGGGGTTAGTCCCACTTTTAACATTGCAGATTTGAAGCCATATTTGGGTGAGGAAGATGAGCTGCCGTCGAGGGCGACTTCATTTCAAGAAGGGAGGATGATGAGGACATCAATACCATTGTTACACCCACAGCCCTGCTGCTATACATCTTGGACCAATTACTAGAGCTCACAAGACGCCAACTAAATTACCGGTACTTTCGTTTCTTGGTAATGATTCTAATGTTCATGAGAATATGATGTTGCCTAAATTGGATACATTTGTTTTGCTTACAAATGAAGGGCCTAGCTTGGAGAAGGATGAACATTGGAGCAAGAACACACATGGAGTTGATGGCATGCAAGGGGATCAAGAACGGAGTTACAAGTGATGATTTCAGGACTTTGAAGCCACCATAAGGAGTGCATGAAGCCTTGGACGAAATATACAAGATGCCACTTCATAATATTCGTCCAAAGGCTATTCTAGGTGCGTCACCTTATTATTGGGCCAGCCCATGTAATTTCGAAATACATTAGTATAGGCTATTTTTAGAGTCCGTATGTGTGGGGAAACAAGAGATAGGGTTAGTTTGGACCCTCCACCAAGGGCCACGAAATTCACCCCTCTTCCTCCATATATACAGCCCTTAGGGCACCGTTTAGACTTGGGTTTTGTTTAGATCAAAAGTTCGCCATAGCTGCAACCGGCGTGCCGTTTGTGTTCAACGACTGCAGACAAAGCGCCACAGAACCCCACCTTGATTAATAAAGCTTTCATCTTATATTCGCAATATCCAGATTGCAATCTCAGTTTCTTGCTTGTTCTTCGTTTGCTCGCAGGAAATAGACCCTCGTGGTCGGGTTGATCGTGCTCGGCGTGGTCAATAACCTCTCGGAGTTGGTTTAGCGATTGCTAAAGGCGCGACGCGTCTCAGACGCTTCGTAGTCGGATCGTCAAAGTCGACTTCCACCAAAGCGAAATCCACCATCTCATCGAAAGACGGGACACCTCTGCCTCTATCATATTGCAACTGAGTTTGCACATATAAGTGAAACTCTTATTTATTTCAAAAGATTGGCAATGTTCATCATTAAACCATCCCAACATTGGTGAATAAACCTTATTTGAATCAAATTTACATGCTACAACATGCTTAGATAAGCAAACATGCAATGAGTCATTCGACACAGAATCATCACCAAGATTAGAGGTCATATCAAAACGATTAAACATTGATTCTTTTGCATCAACAGTTAATTCAATGGGTGCTCTCAAAATTGTTGGTATTTCAGTTGTTTGATCACATGGCAAAGTCAAATTATCAATATAATCCTCTAAAATAGGTGGTGTGATCAAAGTAGTGGGTAGCTCAACACATGATGTATTCAAGTTAACTAGGCATGCATCATTTGCATGTAAAAGTGGAAAATCTGTACATTTGTCATTACCTCTTATAGTCAACTCAGCTGATGCAGGCACTCTCGATGGTGATGTGTCACATGGTGGAGATGATGTAGTCCTCACAACAACAGATGTGGTTGTCATAGTACACCTAGTAGTTGAATAAACATCTGTATCAACAGTTGGAATGTGCACCGTGCGCTTGTTCTCCTTGTGGGCAACACGTCGTTTTATTTCCTGTTCAGCTTTGCAAGCAAGACGAAACAGATGGTCCATAGGATAACACTCTTCATGAATTAGTATCTCCTGAATATTTTGGTTTAATCCTCCCCAAAATCTATCCATAAAATCTTCTTCACTTTCTTCTAAAAATGAGTGCAACAAGGTAGTTTGTAAATCATCATAATATTTTGTTACGGTGTCACTACCTTGTTTTAAATGTTCCAGATTTTTAATCATGCCACAGTATAATAAACATCGACGAATCTATCTCTCATGACATGTTTTAAATCATCCCAAGTATTAGGTACATAATCGAGGGTGTAACCGACAATATTCACTCCACCAAACTAGAGCATAACCAGTGAAAGAACCAACATAACCGTAACTTTTTACGTTCATCAAAATTATGGGAAGCAAATATATTATTTATGTCTAACTCCCATTCAATATATAAAGCAGGTCTAAAATGGCCATTAAATGGTGGTATAGAAACATGAACCTGATCATGTGCATTTGGATGTTTGTGCACCTCTCGTAACGGTTGTGGTATTTGCATAGGTGGTGGCATGTCTCCCGCGATCGACAAAGCCCATGAATTGACTCTGGATCCTGTCATGATTACTAGAACAAGAAAAAAAAATCCAAAAATAATGTTCCTATATCTACTAGGATGTGGTGGTAAAACGCTCACAGTAAAGCAAATATCAATGTCTTACAAGTTCTTACCATGCAGCAGGCGGTGATCGGCAACCAGCGGTGTCAAGTAACTCCGAATATTGAGTAAAGCGATTGCCAGGGGGACGTTCATACACACGGTGTAGAAATATGTGGAGCTGGGTTGGCTATATATGGTAGCAAAAATATAGCAATAATCAATTCAAAGATGCAATGTTGAATAAACGCTCAACGACGGTACTATGCTGGTCCTAGGCTAGACCGGACTAGAGACGCGAGCCTAGAACACTAATGAGGTCACGGCGTAGCACAACAAGCATCAATGAAGGATACTAAGTAGCTCTTGACAGCAAGATATAAGTGAAAATCACAACGGCAGTGAAGATAATGATGAAAAACAACTGCCAAGCAGGACATACAACAACTCTCTCTCCAACTTTCCTCTTGAAAAGTTTGAGCCAATTTTCTGATAAATTCTTTCAAATAATGCTACTAACTCAAGCTTTCCAATGCAAAAGAATCACTCAATTCGAGTTGATATGAGGAGTCAAAGAATTCTAAAACTGGCATGAAAAATTGGAACAAGTTGTGTCCACGAACTTCAGAGGGCAAAAAGACCTATTTAGAAGCCGATTTTGAGGTGTTAAATATTGAACTAGCTTCTGCAACTATTTAGATGCGGCTCGTCTCTAGCTTCAATTAGAGTACTCACGGAGCCAAAACGGACTTCATATGAGGAAGATACACCTGTTTTACTGAACAGTGCGCAAAACAGATTCCAATCCGAATTCAGGTACGAGATTGATTCGAGATAGATCCGATTTTTTTCTTCTCTCTTTTTTTCTCACTCTTTTTTTCTTTTTCTTCTCTCTCTTTTTCTTTTCTTTCCTTTTTTTCTCTTTTTCTCTCTTTTTTCTCTCTTTTTTTCTCCCTCTTTCCAAGACAAACTAGATAAGATGCAGATTGGATCAGGCGAAGATGTGAATGACCTCAACTATGATTATGACAACGAACAGTAGCGTAGTACGTGGTGGAAATTAATAGATAGGATGGTGGACAACGGAAGGATAATGATGCAGCGCGGCGTGACTAATGTGAACAGAACTCGAAACTCTAAAGGAACTAGACTCTAAGACCAGCAACCGACACGACGATGCAACCGATAATTCAACTATGCAAGCAATGAATTGAAAATTGCAAAGGCTCGGTAGCTTGGATAAAGGATGAACAGATATAACTTTTTTGTGGCTTTTCATGAACTGTAGGTATGAATGATGATCGATCTAAACTATGAAAAACTGTAAAATCTCACCGAGCAACCTGGCTCTGATACCACTTGATAGAGGCGGGGGTGTCCCGATCTTTCGATGAGATGATAACTATCAATTTGGTGGAGACGACTTTGACGATCCGACTACAAACGTGCACGACGTTGCGCCTTAGCAGTCGCTAAACCAACTCGAGAGGTTATTGACCACGCGGAGCACAATCAAGCTGACCACGAAGGTCTATTCACGCAAGCAATCGAAGAACAAGCAAGAATATGATAAAAGCAATCTGAATATTGCGAGTATGTATGAAGTATTGATAAAGGTGGGGATCCGTAAGCGGTCTTGGTCTGGTCGTTGGACACAAACGAAGTACACGAAGTTGCAATGGCTAACTTTTAACTAAACAAATCCCAAGGAAAAAGCTACTAGATGGATCTACTTATATAGGAGCAAGGGGTGGCGGCCAAGGAGGTGGGAGAACGTCCCAAGGCAGCCTAAAACTAACCCTAGGTCGTACAAGGCCAATGAGCCCAAGTGGAGGTGACGTAACACCTTTGGACTTGTAGTTTGACTCGGATTCTGGTGCAGCGTCAGATTGTTTCGTCCATAACTCAACGCTCCAGACTGCTTTTAAGGTTGTTCCAACTATGCTGGAAAGAGCATGAAATCTACTTTCCAACAAAAAAAGAATCACCCAATTCGGAGTCGGTATGAAAATGTTGTTGACGTTTTGAGTCAGGTATGTCTGTGCAGTCCGAATCTGAATCCAGAACGTGAGAGACTTGGACTCTATCTTCTCTTGGCCCAAAAGTGACGTGAGAAGACTTTTTGAACAGCACCTAAAATTCTCCTTTTCCCTTATCTTCATATGTGGATTGTACAAATGTCGCATACACCTGCAATCAGACAAAACAGAAAAGTATGTGAAGTATTTTTGTTCTGGATAACATAAATATATTATTGAATAGTTTGCACTAGAAATCACCTGACAAATATGCATGTATGCAATATTTTTGGTCTTATCCAAGGTAGTCATGTCCTCATCATGTTACCTTAACCTTGCCGCTGTTGTTGAACCATTGGATGTAGTAAGGATGTGGATGTGGTCTTGTGGTGAGAGATAGCTTCTCCATCATCTCCATGCTAGCCAAGTTGTTGCAGCTCCCTCCATCTATGATGACGCGAATAGAACGTTCCTTCTGATGCGGAGCATCCTATGGACATCACCATGTCAAGAGTTCGTTTGGCAAGTGACACGTGCCACATCTGCTTCACATACTCAAAGGTGAATCTTCTCCTTTACACGTGCCCACTTGACACTCTCGAGGATGGTATACTACTTGACACTCCTTACGTGTGCATGCATAGGTATTGTCGGACCTTCACGGATGTCAAGGAGGAGTGCAAGCGCCAAGGAACGACTACACCATCCGCGAGGGAAGCGTGGAAGAGAAGACGGAAGAAAGGAGAAGAAGACGAAGCGGCTGCAGGAGCCAGGTCGGACGTCCGGACCGCCATCCGGATCATCCGGGCTCGGCCGGATCATCCGGGTGCTCCCCCGGATCATCCGGACAAATCGTCCGACGACAACAGAAGGGTCCTCCTGAAGCCGGATCATCCGGGTCACCGCCGGATCATCCGGACGACGGCCGGATCATCCGGACCCCCATCCGGATCACCCGTGCCTCGCCTGCCTGCGCGCAGAATCGGGCCCAAAGCCCATGTATCCCTTCCCCACTCACCCCTTCGTGGCTAAGACTATATATACTCCGCCCCCTCCTCCTAGTTAGGGTTAGCAAAGTGATAGCTCATTTGTATGTGAGCTTTGCTCCTACCTATCTCTACTCTTGAGAGAGAGAGAGACCACTACTCCATTGGAGGTCAAGACCTCCATCTAGGAGAAGATCCTGCGGGATATCATCAAGACCCCCTTGCGGGAAGATCCATCTAGGATATCATCAAGACCTCCTCTTGGAGATGAACCTTACCTTGTATCTTTCCTTTGTTGTTCATGTACCTTGTGATCTTGTGTGTTTGATTGTCTAGTGGATGTGTGATTTGGACTTGTTCTTGAGTGTTTCCCCTTGTGATTTCTCCCCGTTCTTCCCCGTGTTCATCGTGTTCTTTGAGGGATCCCACTCCAAACGTGAAAGATCGATGCTATAGGGTTCCACCCTACATCATATGGTATCATGAGCCACGTTGATCACATTTTTGGAGCCCCTACCCCTCTTTTTCTAGCTTGATTTTGTTGATTTCGTCCTAAATCCGAAAATCCCCACCAAAAATAGCCCTAAATTTTTTTGTGATTTGTTGGTTTGATGATGTTTTGTTGATTTTGATTCGTGGATTTGCTTGGTTTCAAGTGGATCTAGCATCTCCCCAAGTTTCCCCACCTTCCATCCACGAAATCTCGTCAATTTTGACCCCCAAATCCCCAAATTCCGCCAAAAAAATTTGTCCCTGAGAGGAAATCTCGAGCAGTTTGACCTGCCCGGATCATCCGGACCTTCTCCCGGATCATCCGCACATCCCCCGGATCAGCTGGACTTCCCCCCGGACGTCCGGATAAATCGCGCACCCAGAAAATAGAACCGGTGATAGAGGCAAAGGTGTCCCGTCTTTCGATGAGATGGTGGATTTCGCTTTGGTGGAAGTCGACTTTGACGATCCGACTACGAGCGTGCGAGGACGTCGCGCCTTAGCAATCGCTAAACCAACTCCGAGAGGTTATTGACCACGCCGAAGCACGATCAACGACCACGAGGGTCTATTTCTGCGAGCAAGCGAAGAACAAGCAAGAAACTGAGATTGCAATCTGGATATTGCGAATATAAGATGAAAGCTTTATTGATCAAGGTGGGGTTACGTGGACGCCTTTATGCAGTCGTTGAACACAAGCGAAACGCGAAGTTGCAGCTATGGCGAACTTTTGATCTAAACAAAACCCAAGTCTAAACGGTGCCCTAAGGGCTGTATATATGGAGAAAGAGGAGGTGAATTTCGTGGCCCTTGGTGGAGGGTCGAAACTAACCCTATCTCTTGTTTCCCCACACATACGGACTCTAAAATAGCCTATACTAATGTATTTCGAAATTACATGGGCCTGGCCCAATAATAAGGTGACGCAGCACCTAGAATAGCCTATGGACGAATATTATGAAGTGGCATCTTGTATATTTCGTCCAAGGCTTCATGCACTCCTTATGGTGGTTTCAAAGTCCGAAATCATCACTTGTAACTCCGTTCTTGATCCCCTTGCGCATGCCATCAACTCCATGTGTGTTCTTGCTCCAATGTTCATCCTTCTCCAAGCTAGGCCCTTCATTTGTAAGCAAAACAAATGTATCCAATTTAAGCGACATCATATTCTCATGAACATTAGAATCATTACCAAGAAGCGAAAGTACAGTAATTTAGTTGGCGTCTTGTGAGCTCTAGTAATTGGTCCGATATGTATAGCAGCGGGGGCTGTGGGTGTAACAATGGTATTGATGTCCTCATCATCCTCCCTTCTTGAAATGAAGTCGTCCTCGACGGCAGCTCATCTTCCTCACCCAAATATGGCTTCAAATCTGCAATGTTAAAAGTGGGACTAACCCCAAAATCTGCAGCAGCTCAAGTTTATATGCATTATCATTTACTTTCTCCAACACTTTAAAGGGACCAGCAGACGTGGCATTAGCTTTGATTTGCGCAAATCAGAAATCTATCCTTACATAAATGTAACCAAACAAGATCTCCGGTGCAAACACAACATGTTTTCTACCCTTATCTCCAGCAAATTTATATTTAGGATTCATCGCTCAATGTTTTCCTTAGTTAACTCATGCATTTTAAAATCAATTCAGCACGTTCTTTAGCATCAAAATTAACCTTCTCCAGAAGATGGAAGAAGCAATAAATCAATAGGTGCACGAGGTAGGAAACCATACACAATTTCAAAAGGGCACATCTTAGTAGTAGAATGCAATGAGCGATTATAAGCAAATTCAATATGAGGCAAGCATTCTTCCCACATTTTCTTATTATTCTTCAAAACAGCCCTAAGCATAGTAGACAATGTTCTATTGACTACTTCAGTTTATCCATCGGTTTGGGGGTGACAAGTAGTACTAAAAAGTAGTTTAGTCCCCAACTTAGCCCATAAACATCTCCAAAAGTGGCTAAGAAATTTAGTATCACGATCTGAAACAATAGTATTTGGCACACCATGCAAGCGAATAATTTCACGAAAGAACAAATCAGCAACATTAACAGACATCATCGCTTTTATGACATGGTATAAAGTGTGCCATTTTCGAGAATCTATCCACGACAACAAATATGCTATCCTCCCTTCTTTGTTCGAGGTAAACCTAAAACAAAGTCCATAGATATATCCTCCCAAGGAACACTAGGTGCAGAGCAAAGGCATATATAAACCATGAGGATTGAGTCGTGACTTAGCTTTTTGACATGTAGTGCAGCGAGCAATAAAGCGCTCAACATCCGTCTCATCTTTGGCCAAAAGAAATGTGTAGCTAGTATATCCTCGTCTTCTTCACGCCAAAGTGTCCCATTAGTCCTCCTCCATGCGCCTCCTGCAACAACAAAAGACGAGCGGAGCTAGCTGGAATGCATAGCTTGTTAGAACGAAAGCAAATCCATCATTAAGGACGAACTTGTTCCATGTTCTACCTTCTTTACAATTCTGCAATACATCTTTAAAATCAGCATCATGCACATATTGATCTTTGATGGTCTCCAAACCAAATATTTTGAAGTCAAGTTGTGAAAGCATAGTATAGCGACGAGACAATGCATCAGCAATAACATTTTCTTTACCCTTCTTGTGTTTAATGACATAAGGAAAGTCTCAATGAATTCAACCCATTTAGCATGTCTACGATTCAGTTTAGCTTGACTTTTAATATGTTTCAAAGATTCATGATCGAGAATGTATAACAAATTCTTTGGGCCATAAATAATGTTGCCATGTTTCTAAAGTCCGAACAAGAGCATATAATTCTTTATCATAAGTAGAATAATTCAGACTAGGCCCACTTAATTTTTCGAGAAAAGTATGCAACAGGTTTGCCATCTTGTAATAACACACCTCCTAATCCAATTCCACTAGCATCACATTCAAGCTCAAAAGTCTTATTAAAATCAGGAAGTTGGAGTAAAGGAGCATGTGTCAACTTAGCTTTCAATACCGTGAAGGCCTCTTCTGTCAGCGGTACCCCAAACAAAAGGCACATCCTTCTTTGTAAGCTCGTTGAGAGGTGCAGCAATGGTGCTGAAATCTCTCACAAAACGCCTATAGAAACCAGCGAGGCCAAGGAAACTCCTCACTTGTGTGACCGTTTGGGCTGCGGCCAACTCTCAATAGCTTCAATCTTGGCTTTATCAACTTCAATTCCCTGTGGAGTAACAACATAGCCAAGAAAAGATACTCGGTCGGTGCAAAAGGTGCACTTCCCAAGGTTACCAAACAAACGTGCATCACGTAGAGCATTAAAAACAACACGTAAATGTTCCAAATGTTCTTCCAAAGATTTGCTATAAATCAGTATATCATCAAAATAGACTACCACAAATCATCCAATGAAAGCACGTAAAACTCGTTCATTAATCTCATGAAAGTACTAGGTGCATTAGTTAACCCAAAAGGCATGACTAACCACTCATATAATCCAAACTTAGTTTTAAATGCTGTTTTCCATTCATCTCCCAATTTCATACGAATTTGATGGTATCCACTACGCAAATCAACTTTGGAGAATATTGTAGAGCCACTCAATTCATCAAGCATATCATCTAGCCTAGGAATAGGGTGACGATAACGAATAGTAATATTATTGATGCCTCTACAATCAACACACATACGTGACGTACCATCCTTTTTCGGCACTAGAATAATAGGAAAAGCACAAGGACTAAGGGATTCGCGTATATAACCTTTGTCGAGCAGCTCCTGTACTTGACGCATAATCTCCTTCGTCTCCTCTGGATTGGTACGGTATGGTGCACGGTTGGGTAATGATGCACGGGAATTAAGTCAATTTGATGCTCAATCCCTCGAATAGGTGGTAATCCGGTGGCACGTCTTGTGGAAAGGCGTCGTGAACTCTGCAAAATGTTAGTGACAGCAGGGGGCAAAGAGGAAGGCACGTCCTCGAATGAAAATAATGCCTCTTTGCACACAAAAGCATAGCAAATAGATTTGCTAAAATCTAGCTCATCAATATCAGATTTGGTGGCAAGTAAACATGCACTTTTCAATTTAATTTCAGAAGCAACAGTAGATGGTTTATTATTAGGCTTCATGTGTTGCTCAAATTCTTTTGCCACAATCTGATTTTCACTCTTATTTTTCTCCTATTTTGCTTTATTAGCTCTATTAATATCATCTTTCAAAATGGACTCGTGGAGTCATAGGAAGCAAAGTAATATTTTTATCCTTATGAACAAGAGTATCTTGATTGTTTCTACCATGGTGTCTGAATTTTATCAAATTGCCATGGTCTACCAAGTAACAAGGAACATGCTTGCATAGGTACCACATCACAATCAACATAATCAGCATATGTAGAAATACTAAAATGCACACGAATAATCGTGTTACCTTAACCTTGCATTTGTTGTTGAACCATTGGATGTAGTAAGGATGTGGATGTGGTCTTGTGGTGAGAGATAGCTTCTCCACCATCTCCATGCTAGCCAAGTTGTTGCAGCTCCCTCCATCTATGATGGCCTTGAATAGAACGTTCCTTCACAACTCCTTTGTATGGAACAAATTATGCCTCTGATTTTGCTCAGCTTGTGTAACTGCACACTCAAAACACGTTGAGCAACTAAACATTCATACTGTCGGCATCTTGACAGCCATGTATTGTGTCTCATGATCAAAATCATCTCCACCGTGTTCCTCATGTGTAATAAGAGCCAAAGTCTCCTCATCATAGTCACTAGCGGACTCATACCCACCATCCTCCGTAGCAATCATCACACGCTGAGATTTGCATTCTCTCAAAATGTCCTCTTCCCTTACAACGACGACAAATAATATCTCTTGTGTGCCTGTTGACGCCATGGAAGAAGAGCTCTGTGCAGCCCAGCAGTGTGCTCTTGGCGAGATAGTGGTGGTTGTGCACTTTCTTGTATCACGGTTGGAGGTGCTTTGAAGGAGGCGATGGTGCGGTGGAAGTAGATGATGCACGTGGTGTCCATGATGAAGGTCGACCTGCGAGAAAAGTTAGTGCGGCGCCAATGCTGTCGATCCTGCACTTCACGTTCAGCTTTACAAGCAAGATGGAATAAGCGAGTGATATTATTATAATCCTTATAGTCTAGAATGGTGCGAATCTCTATTTAATCCACCCAAAAGCGTGCAAGCATAGCTTCATTCTCCTCAACAATACCACATCTAATCAAGCCGGTTTGTAATTCACGATAATATTCTTCTATAGAGTTTTTCCTTGTCTTAAGCGCTGCAATTTTTGAAGTAATTCACGTTGATAATATGGTGGAACCCAACGAGACGCGCATAGCAGTTTTCAAAGCAGCCCAAGTAGTGGAACAGGATATAATCTACAATGTTCAGACCACCAAACACATGCAAAGCTAGTGAAAGCACAAACAGCAGCAGAACTCGTCTCTCCTCGGGATATTGTAAACATGTAAATCGTTGTTCAGTTTCTAACTCCCAAGTAAGATATATATCAGAACATATCTACCCTCAAATGGTGGAATATTCAATTTCAGTTTAGGGAGATGGTCATGATCTCGCACTGAGGGGAGCCCTAATATTGCCATTATTTGCATGTGGGCGACACGGTGGTTGTGGTGCTGGTGGTTGCACGTAGTTACGATGTTGATCAACCTCCTCCTCGTAATCTCCCACATAATCATCCTCCTCGGTACCAGCAGCAACAAAGCAGGAGCCAAAGAAGCACCAACAGCAGAGCAGCTGGCACCAGAATTTTGCCCTGGCTCAATAGGAACGCTGAGCTCGTCCATCTTGATTCGGAAGGGGCGTAGTTGTTGTCGTTCGCAGAGGTGCGATAGGTGCAGCCGGCGGTGGTTGTGGAAAACGCAGCGAGCAATTCATCAAACTTGCTATCAAGCTTTGTTTCAAACGTCTTCTCAATGCCATCTATCTTCTCCATGGCCTCGTCAAATCTGTTTAGCACATCTTGCACTGTCCAATCATCATTTCTTGAAACTTATCATGTAGCTGTTTGTTTGTCGGGTTCTCCCAATCAGTCTCATCGCCTGTGTTCCTGCCATGGTTAGCAGCAATAGAAACACACAAGAATATGATCCTCAGACTACTAGGAAGTGGTGGTGGTGGTGTGGTGGGCAGTCACAAAACCGTCAAGCAAATCTCAAATTCTTACAGTTCTTACCAAGCGGCGGTGGTGATCGGCAACCGTTGTAGTCAAAACTCTCAAAGCTTGGCTATAGCGATTACGGGGAGAATCAAGCGCACGGCGTAGATGTATGTGGAGCTGGGAAGGCTTATAATATGGTAGCAAAAAAAAAAGGTCAGCAATAATCAATTCGAGAGATGCAAAGTTGAATAAGCGCTCAACGACAGTCTTGTGTCTGGTCCTAGGCTGAACCGTGCTAGAGACGCGAGCCTAGAACACTAACAAAATCTTGGCGCTGCGTAAACAAGGGAGGAGCACACTCTGAAAAAAAAATTCTCTTTTTTTTTCCTTTTTTTTTGCACTTTTTTTTCCTTTTTTTTTGCTCCGCAACAAATTTTTTTTCGGAAAAGTCTACAAATCGTCTAAAAACTGCCTAGCCAGATTTTTTTTTTTGAAATTGGAACTATTTTTCTTCTGCGGATGGCTTGGAAGTTGGGGAGTCCTCTGCTGTCACGACTCTGAGTATCGCGTGATCTGGAAATCGAGAACAATGCAACAATTACTGGACTCGGACTAGGACTGGTGGCGGAGATGAATCTGGTGGAACTCGGTGATGAGGACATCAATACCATTGTTACACCCTGGCCCCCTTTGCTATACATCTTGGACCAATTACTAGAGCTCACGCGCGCCAACTAAATTACCGTGTACTTTCGTTTCTTGGTAATGATTCTAATGTTCATGAGAATATGATGTTGCCTAAATTGGATACATTTGTTTTGCTTACAAATGAAGGGCCTAGCTTGGAGAAGGATGAACATTGGAGCAAGAACACACATGGAGTTGATGGCATGCAAGGGGATCAAGAACGGAGTTACAAGTGATGATTTCGGGACTTTGAAGCCACCATAAGGAGTGCATGAAGCCTTGGACGAAATATACAAGATGCCACTTCATAATATTCGTCCATAGGCTATTCTAGGTCTTCGCGTCACCTTATTATTGGGCCAGGCCCATGTAATTTCGAAATACATTAGTATAGGCTATTTTTAGAGTCCGTGTGTGGGGAAACAAGAGATAGGGTTAGTTTGGACCCCTCCACCAAGGGCCACGAAATTCACCCCTCTTCCTCCATATATACAGCCCTTAGGGCACCGTTTAGACTTGGGTTTTGTTTAGATCAAAAGTTAGCCATAGCTGCAACTTCACGTGCTTCGTTTGTGTTCAACGACCGGACAAAGGCGCCACGGAACCCCACCTTGATCAATAAAGCTTTCATCTTATATTCGCAATATCCAGATTGCAATCTCAGTTTCTTGCTTGTTCTTCGTTTGCTCGCAGGAAATAGACCCTCGTGGTCAAGTTGATCGAGCTCCGGCGTGGTCAATAACCTCTCGGAGTTGGTTTAGCGATTGCTAAGGCGCGGCGTCCTCAAGACTTCGTAGAGTCGGATCGTCAAAGTCGACTTCCACCAAAGCGAAATCCACCATCTCATCGAAAGGCGGGACACCTCTGCCTCTATCAAGTGGTATCAGATTTTCGAGGTTGCTCGGTGAGATTTTACAGTTTTCATAGTTTAGATCGCATCGTCATTCATACCTACGAGTCCATGAAAAAGCCAAAAAAAGTTAGATCTATTCATCCTTTATCCAAGCGATCCGAGCCTTTGCAATTTTCTATTCGTTGCTTGCATAGTTGAATTATCGGTTGCATCGTCGGTGTCGGTTGCTGGTCTTAGTGTCTAGTTCCTTTAGAGTTTCGAGTTCTGTTCACATTAGTCACGCCGCCGCAAGCGTCATTATCCCTTCGCTGTCCACCGTCCCATCTATTAATTTCCACCACGTGCTCTGCGTTGTTCATTGTCATAATCATAGTTGAGGTCATTCACATCTTCGCTTTGATCCAATCTGCATCTTATCTAGTTTGTCTTGGAAAGAGAGAAAAAGGAAAGAAAAAAAAAAAAAGAGAGAAGAAAAAAATCAGATCTATCTAGAATCAATCTCGTACCTGAATTCGGATTAGAATCATTTTGCGCCTTTACCGATAAAAGCAGGTGTATCTTCCTCATCTGAAGTCGGTTTGGCTCCGTGAGTACTCAAATTGAAGCTAGTGACGAGGCGCATGTAAATAGTTGCTTGAAGATAGTTCAATATTTGACACCTCAAAATCGGCTTCTAAATAGGTCTTTTGCCCTCGAAGTTCGTGAACATAGCTTGTTCTAATTTTTTGAGGCCATTTTAGAATTCTTTGACTCCTCATATCAACTCGAATTGAGTGATTCTTTTTGCATTGAAAGCTTGAGTTAGTAGCATTCTTTGCAAGAATTAATCAAAAATTGGCTCAAACTTTTCAAGAGGAAAGTTGGAGAGAGAGTTGTTGTATATCCGCTTGGCGCTTTTTTTTTCATCATTATCTTCACTTATATCTTGCTGACAAGAGCTACTTAGTATCCTTCATTGATGCTAGTTGTGCTACGCCCGTGACCTCATTAGTGTTCTAGGCTCGCGTCTCTAGTCCGGTCTAGCCTCGACCAGACAAAGATGCCGTCGTTGGCGTTTATTCAACATTGCATCTTTGAATTGATTATTGCTAAATTTTTGCTACCATATATAGCCAACCCAGCTCCACATATTTCTAAACCGTGTATCGTCGTTCCCCGGCAATCGCTTTACACAATCTTGAGTTACTTGACACCGCTGGTTTGCCTGTCACCACTGCCGCATGGTAAGAACTTGTAAGATATTGATATTTGCTTTCTTGTGAGCACTTTACAACCACATCCTAGTAGTTCATAGGAACATTATTCTCGAATTTTGTTTCTTGTTTCTACTAATCATGACAGGTTTGGAGATAGAAGTTCTTGACTGATTTAACACATCTTCACCATCACGAGAGTTGGGACAACACACACAAGCACATGGCGGAGTTAGCTCTTTACCGTCATTTGAGGTAGATTTAATCCTGCTATTTATCTAGCTTGGGAGCTTGAAGTAGAACAAGTTTTTAGTCGGCATGTTTTTCTGAACTTGGCGGTACGAGCTGCCACTAGAGCATTCTTGGTTTTTATACATTTGGTGGAGATGATTACGATCATGAGACACAATACATGGCTCTTGAAGATCTTGTGGTATGAATGTTTAGTTGCTCAACGTGTTTTGAGTGTGCAGGTTACACAAGTGAGCAAAATCAGAGGCATAATTTGTTCCATACAAAGGAGTTGTGAAGGAGCGTTCTATTCAGCGTCATCATAGATGGAGGGAGCTGCAACAACTTGGCTAGCATGGAGATGGTGGAGAAGCTATCTCTCACCACAAGACCACATCCACATCCTTACTACATCCAATGGTTCAACAACAGCGGCAAGGTTAAGGTAACACATCTTTGTTCGTGTGCATTTTAGTATCTCTACATATGCTGATTATGTTGATTGTGATGTGGTACCTATGCAAGCATGTTCCTTGTTACTTGGTAGACCATGGCAATTTGATAAGAATTCATACACCATGGTAGAAACAATCGATATACTCTTGTTCATAAGGATAAAATATTACTTTGCTTCCTATGACTCCTGAGTCCATTTTGAAAGATGATATTAATAGAGCTAATAAAGCAAAACAGGAGAAAAATAAGAGTGAAAATCAGATTGTGGCAAAAGAATTTGAGCAACACATGAAGCCTATTAATAAATCATCTCTGTTGCTACGAAATTAAATTGAAAAGTGCATGTTTACTTGCCACCGTCTGATATTGATGAGTTAGATTTTAGCAAATCTGTTTGCTATGCTTTTGTGTGCAAAGAGGCATTATTTTCATTCGAGGGCGTGCCTTCCTCTTTGCCCCTTTGTCACTAACATTTTGCGGGGAGTTATTGACGTCTTTCCACAAGGCGTGCCACCGGATTACCACCTATTCGAGGGATTGAGCATCAAATTGACTTAATTCCGGTGCATCGTTACCCAACCGTGCACCATACCGTACCAATCCGGAGGAGGCGAAGGAGATTATCGTCAATCACAGGAGAGCTGCTCGACAAAGGTTATATCGCGAATCCCTTAGTCCTTGTCTTTGTTCCTATTATTCTAGTGCCGAAAAGGATGGTACGTCACGTATGTGTGTTGATTGTAGAGGCATTAATAATATTACTATTAGTTATCGTCACCCTATTCCTAGGCTAGATGATATGCTTGATGGTGAGTGGCTCTACAATATTCTCCAAAGTTGATTTGCGTAGTGGATACCATCAAATTCGTATGAAATTGGGAGATGAATGGAAAACAGCATTTAAAACTAAGTTTGGATTATATGAGTGGTTAGTCATGCCTTTTGGGTTAACTAATGCACCTAGTACTTTCATGAGATTAATGAGCGAAGTTTTACGTGCTTTCATTGGACGATTTGTGGTAGTTTATTTTGATGATATCTTGATTTATAGCAAATCTTTGGAAGAACATTTGGAACATTCGTGCTGTTTTTAATGCTCTACGTGATGCACGTTTGTTTGGTAACCTTGGGAAGTGCACCTTTTGCACCGACCGAGTATCTTTTCTTGGCTATGTTGTTACTCCACAGGAATTGAAGTTGATAAAGCCAAGATTGAAGCTATTGAGAGTTGGCCGCAGCCCAAAGCGGTCACACAAGTGAGGAGTTTCCTTGGCCTCGCTGGTTTCTATAGGCGTTTTGTGAGAGATTTCAGCACCATTGCTGCACCTCTCAACGAGCTTACAAAGAAGGATGCCTCTAGGAGTTGGTTTAGCGATTGCTAAAGTATGCGGCGTCCTCGCCGACTCGTGGTGGATCGTCAAAATCGACTTCCACCAAAAATCCACCATCTCATAAAGAGGGCACCTCCTTGCCTCTATCATATTACTGGCCGGGATTTGCATATAGTGAAACTCTTATTTAAGATTGGCAATGCCATCATTAACCATCCCAACATTGGTGGAATAAACCTTAATTTGAATCGTTACATGCTAACATGTAGATAAGCAAACATGCAATGAATTAGTGACCACCGGAATCATCACCAAGATTAGAGGTCATATCAACGATTAAACATTGATTCTTTTTGCATCCTTGATTAATTCAATGGTGCTCTCAAAATTGTTGGTATTTCAGTTGTTTGATCACATGGCAAAGTCAAATTATCAATATAATCCTCTAAAATAGGTGGTGTGATCACTGCAGTAGTGGTAGCTCAACACATGATGTATTCAAGTTAACTAGGCATGCATCATTTGCATGTAAAAGTGAAAAAATCACAGCCCATTTGTCATTACCTCTTATAAGTCAACTCCAGGTAGTCTGAGCACTCCTACGATGGTGATGTGTCACATGGTGGAGAATGATGTAGTCCTCACAACAGATGTAGTTGTCGTAAAATTACCTAGTAGTTGAATAAACATCGTATCCTCAGTTGGAATGTGCAGGTCTTTCTCCTTGTGGAGCAACCGCGTCGTTTTATTTCTGTTCAACTTTGCAAGCAAGACCAAACAGATGGTCCATAGGATAACACTCTTCATGAATAGTATCTGAATAATTTGGTTGTCCTCCACAAAATCTATCCATAAAATCTTCTTCACTTTCTTCTAAAATGGTACGAACAAAGGTGGTTGCGTAAAATCATCTTATATTTATTCTGGTGTCACTACCTTGTTTCATCCTTCCAGTTTTTAATCATGCCCACGCAGTATAATAAACATCGGCGAATCTATCTCATGACATGTTTTTAATCATCCAAGTATTGGGTTATGTCGAAGGTTATGGAAACAATATTCCTCCACCAAACTAGAGCATAACGATTGAAAGAACCAGCATAGCGTAACTTTTTCACGTTCATCAAAAGAATGTAAGGAAGCAAATATATTATTTATGTCTAACTCGAACAATATATCCAGCATGAGTCTAAAATAGCCATTAAATGGTGGTATAGAAACATGAACGATCATGTGCATTTGGATGTTTGTGCACCTCTGTGCGGTTGTAGTATTTGCATAGGTGGTGGCATGTCTCCCTTTGATGTTGACAAAGCCCATAATTGACTCTGTGGATCCTATCGCAGTTACTAGAACAAGAAAAAAAATCAAAATAATGTTCCTATATCTACTAGGATGTGGTGGTAAAAGCAGCTCCGATGCAAATATCAATGTCTTACAAGTTCTTACCATCTGTTGGCGGTGATCGGCAACAGCGGTGTCAAGTAACTCGAATATTGAGTAAAAGCGATTGCCGAGGCGTTCGCTACTGCGGTGTAGAAATATGTGGAGCTGGGTTGGCTATATATGGTAGAAAAATATAGCAATAATCAATTCAAAAATGCAATGTTGAATAAAAAGCGCTCCAGCAGCAGTGCTATCTTTGGTCTAAAACTGGCGGACTAGAGGCAACCTAGAACACCTTCTTAATGAGGTCAGTAGCACAACAACATCAATGAGGATACTAAGTAGCTCTTGACAGCAAGATATAGTAGAAATCTGTGGCGGTAGAAGATAATGATGAAAAACAAGCTACAGCGGGACATACAACAACTCTCTCTCAACTTTCACTCTTGAAAATTTTGAGCCAATTTCTGATAAATTCTTTCAAATAATGCTACTAACTCAAGCTTTCAATGCAAAAAGAATCACTCCAATTCGAGTTGATATGAGAGTCAAAAGAATTCTCATGGCATGAAAAATTGGAACAAGTTGTGTCCACGAACCGGAGAGGCAAAAGACCTATTTAAACCGATTTTGAGTGTTAAATATTGAACTAAGCTACCCAACTATTTGAATCTTGGCTCGTCTCTAGCTTCAATTAGAGTACTCACGGGCCAAAACGGACTTATGAGAGATACACCTGTTTTCTTGACAGTCGCCATGATTCAATCCGAATTCCAGATGCAGATTGATTAGGAATAGAATCAGTTTTTCTTCTCTCTTTTTTCTCACTCTTTTTCTTTTCTTCTCTCTCTTTTCTTTTCTTTCCTTTTTCTCTCTTTTTTTCTCTCTTTTTTCTCTCTTTTTTCTCCTCTTTCCAAGACAAACTAGATAAGATCTTGATTGGATCGGTGAGAAGATGTGAATGACCTCAACTATGATTATGACAACGAACAATGGCGTAGCACGTGAATTGAGTAATAGTAGGATGGTGAACAAGCGGAAGGGATAATGATGCAGCAATGACATTGACCTAATGTGAAACGAACTGAAACTCTAAAGGAACTAGACTCACTAAGACCGACAATGACAAGCGATGCTGGCCGATAATTCAACTATGCAAAGCAATGAATTGAAAATTGCAAAATCCGAGGCCGAAAGCGGATAAAGAATGAACAGATATAACTTTTTTGTGGCTTTTTCATGGAACTGTAGGTATGAATAATGAGATCTGATCTAAACTATGAAAAACGTAAAAATCTCACAGCGTGACTGGCTGCGATACCACTTGATAAGTGAGAGGTGTCGATCTTTGATGAGATGATAACTATCAATTTGGTGGAAACGACTTTGGCGATCGAGCTACAGCATTCTGCGGCGTTAAGCCTTAGCATTAAACTAAACCAACTCCAGGAGGTTATTGACCACCTTGGGAGCACAATCAAGCTAAATACGAAGGTCTATTCACCAAGCAATCGAAGAACAAGCAAGAATATGATAAAAGCAATCTGAATATTGCGAGAATATGTATGAAGAGTATTGATAAAGGTGGGGGATCGTAAAAGCGGTCTGGTCTGGTCGTTGGACACAAAGTACCACAGAGAAGTTGCAATGAAAGCTAACTTTAACTAAGCAAATCAAGGAAAAGCTACTAGATGGATCTACTGCTTATATAAGACAGGGGTGGCGGCCAAGGAGGTGGGAGGAAACGTCCCAGGCAGCCTAAAAAATAACTCTAGGTCGTACCCTGAAGCCATGAGCCCAGAGTTAGGTGGCGTAACACCTTTGGACTTTGGATTTGACTCAGATTCTGTGCGACGTCAGATTGTTTCGTCCATAACTCAACGCTCCGGACTGCTTTTGGGTTGTTCAACTATGCTGGAAAGAGAGCATGAAATCTACTTTCCAACAAAAATCACAATTAAGGTCGGTATGAAAAATGTTGTTGACGTTTTGGGTAGGTACATATCTTGTCAGGTCCGTCTGAATCCAGAACGTAGAAGACTTGGACTCTATCTTCTCTTGGCCCAAAAGTGACGTGAAGACTTTTGAACACAACACCTAAATTCTCCTTGCCATATCTTCATATGTGGATTGTACAAATGTCGCATTTACCTGCAATCGAGACAAAAGCAGAAAAGTATGGCAGAGTATTTTTATTACGGATAACATAAATATATTATTGAATAGTTACTAAAATCACACGACAAATATGCATGTATGCAATATTTTGTCTTATCAAAGGTAGTCATGTCCTCATCATGTTACCCCATAACCTTGCATTGTTGTTGAACCATTGGATGTAGTAGGTGTGGATGTGGTCTTGTGGTGAGAGATATATCATGTCTCCATACTAAACCCAAGTTGTTTGAAAACCACTCATATGATGGCCTTGAATAAACGTTCGCCGATGCAGGAACATCCTATGAACATCACCATGTCAAGGATTCGTTTGCTTAAGTGACACGATGCTGCCATCACGCTTCACATACTCAAGGTGAATCTTCTCCTTCCGTGCCCACTTGACACTCTAAAGGGATGGTATACTACTTGACCTCGCCGTTAATGCATAGGTATTATGTCGGACCTTCCACGGATGTCAGGAAGTGCAAAAGCAAAACGACTTCACCATCGAGAAGCGTGGAAGAAACCGGAAAGGAGAAAAGGCAAGCGGCTGCTGAGGCAGGTCGGTGTCCGGACCGCCATCGAGATCATCCGAACTCAGCCGGATCATCAGTGCTCCCGGATCATCGGACAAATAAATCCGCTTGATATGAAGGTCCTCTGGGCAGGATCATCAAGGTCGCCCATCTCATCGGACGCTGGCAGTCCTCGGACCCCCTCCAAGTCACCGTGCCTACTTTGCTGTTGAGAATAAGACTAAAAGCCATGTATCCCTTCCCCTCACCCCTTAAATGGCTAAGACTATATATACTCCGCCCCCTCTCCTAGTTCAAGGTTAGCAAGTGATAGCTCATTTGTGTCTTGAGCTTTGCTCACCTACCTATCTCTACTTTCTTGAGAGAGAGGGCCACTACTCCCATTGGAGGTGAGGGCCTCCATCTAGGAGAAAAGATCTGCGGGATATCATCAAGACCCCTTGTGGGAAGAATCCATCTAGGATATCATCAAGACCTCCTCTTGGAGATGACATACCTTATATACTTCCTTTGTTGTTCATTAACCTTGTGATCTTGTGTGTGTTGTCTAGTGGATGTGATTTGGACTTGTTCTTGGAGTGTTTCCCTTGTGATTTCTCCCCGTTCTTCCGTGTTCATCGTGTTCTTTGAGGATCCTCCAAGCGTGAAAGATCGATGCTATAGGGTTCCACCCTGCATCATATGGTATCATGAGGCCACGTTGATCATTTTGGAGCCCTGCCTGCTTTTTCGCTTGATTTTTGTTGATTTAAATTCTCATCAAGAAATCCCCACCAAAAATAGCCTAAATTTTTTGTGATTTGTTGGTTTGATGATGTTTTGTTGATTTTGATTAGTAGTTGCTTGGTTTCAAGTGGATCTAGCATCTCCCCAGGATTTCCCAACTTCCATCCGAAATCGTCAATTTTGGCCTAAATCCCCAAATTCATAAAAATTTGTCACGAGAGAAATCTCGGCGGTTTGACACCTTCGGATCATCCGGACCTTCTCGGGATCATCCGCATCCCCGGATCATTTGGACTTCCCGGTGTCCGGATAAATGTACCGAGAAAATAGAACCCGGTGATAGAGGCAAGGTGTCCGTCTTTGATGAGATGGTGGATTTAGCTTTGGTGGAAATCGACTGGCGATCATTCTGACGTCTTGAGGCGTCAGCATATATGTCGCTAAACCAACTCCGAGAGGTTATTGACCCGCGAACCACGATCAACGACCGAGGGTCTATTTCCTGCGAGCAAGCGAACAAGCAAAAGCTGAGATTGCAATCTGGATATGCGAATATAAGATAAGCTTTATTGATCAAGGTGGGGTTACTGTGGCCTTTATGCAGTGGTTGAACACAAGCGAATCTGCGAAGTTGCAGCTATGGCGAACTTTTTCTAAACAAACCCAAGTCTAAGCGGTGCCCTAAAATTTGTATATATGGAGAAAGGATGAATTTCGTGGCCCTTGGTGGAGGGTCGAAACTAACCCTCTCTTGTTTCCCCACATCTGGACTCTAAAATAGCCTATACTAATGTATTTCCAAATTACATGGGCTGGCCCAATAATAAGTGTGCCAGCACCTAGAATAGCCTATGGACGAATATTATGAAGTGGCATCTTGTATATTTCGTCCAAGGCTTCATGCACTCCTATGGTGGTTTCAAAGTCTGAAATCATCACTTGTAACTCCGTTCTTGATCCTTAGCATGCCATCAACTCCATGTGTTCTTGCTCAATGTTCATCCTTCTCCAAGCTAGGCCCTTCATTTGTAAGCAAAACAAATGTATCAATTTAAGCGCATCATATTCTCATGAACATTAGAATCATTACCAAAAGCAAAGTTGGTAATTTAGTTGGCGTCTTGTGAGCTCTAGTAATTGGTCCGATATGTATAGCGGGAGGCTGGGTGTAACAATAGTATTGATGTCCTCATCATCCTCCTTCTTGAAATGAATGCGTCTCGGAGCGGCTCATCTTCCTCACCAAATATGGCTTCAAATCTGCAATGTTAAAAGTGGGACTAACCCCAAATCTGCAGAGCAGCTCATATATTATCATTTACTTTCTCCAACACTTTAAGGGACCAGCAGACACGTGGCATTAGCTTTGATTTAAATAGGAAATCTATCCTTACATAAATGTAACCAAACAAGATCTCCGATGCAAACACAACATGTTTCTATTATCTCCAGCAAGTTTATATTTAGCATTCATCGCTCAATGTTTTCCTTAGTTAACTCATGCATTTTTAAAATCAATTCAGCGTTCTTTAGCATCAAAAACCTTCTCCAGAAGATGGAAGAAATGATAAATCAATAGGTGCGGGTAGGAAACCATACACAATTTCAAAAGGCACATCTTAGTAGTAGAATGCAATGAGCGATTATAAGCAAATTCAATATGAGCAAGCATTCTTCCCACATTTTCTTATTATTCTTTAAAACAGCCCTAAGCATAGTAGACAATGTTCTATTGACTACTTGGTTTGTCCATCGGTTTGGGGGTGACAAGTAGTACTAAAAAGGTTTAGTCCCCAACAGCCCATAAACATCTCCAAAAGTGGCTAAGAAATTTAGTATCACGATCTGAAACAATAGTATTTGGCACACCATGCAAGCGAATAATTTCACGAAAGAACAAATCAGACATCATCGCTTTTTATGACATGGTATAAAGTGTGCCATTTAGAAATCTATCGACAACAAATACTATCCCTCCCTTCTTTGTTCAAACCTAAAACAAAGTCCATAGATATATCCTCCCAAGGAACACTAAGTGCGAGCAAAGGCATATATAAACCATGAGGATTGAGCGTGACTTAGCTTTTTGACATGTAGTCAGGCTGACAATAAAGCGCTCAACATCCGTCTCATCTTTGGCCAAAAGAAATGTGTAGCTAGTATATCCTCCGTCTTCTTCATAAAGTGTCATTAGTCCTCCTCCATGCGCCTCCTGCAACAACAAAAAGGCAAGCAGACTAATTGGAATGCGCTTGTTAGACGAAAGCAATCCATCATTAAGACAAACTTGTTCCATGCCTTCTTTACAATTCTAATACATCTTTAAAATCAGCATCATGCACATATTGATCTTTGATGGTCTCCAAACCAAATATTTTGAAGTCAAGTTGTGAAAGCATAGTATAGCGGCGAGACAATGCATCAACAATAACATTTTCTTTACCCTTCTTGTGTTTAATGACATAAGGAAAGTCTCAATAATTCAACCCATTTAGCATGTCTCGATTCATTTAGCTTGACTTTTAATATGTTTCAAAGATTCATGATCGAGAATGTATAACAAATTCTTTGGGCCATAAATAATGTTGCCATGTTTCTAAAGTCGAACAAGAGCATATAATTCTTTATCATAAGTAGAATAATTCAGACTAGGCCCTCAATTTTTGAGAAAAGTATGCAAGGTTTGCCATCTTGTAATAACACACCTCTAATCCAATTCCACTAGCATCACATTCAAGCTCAAAAGTCTTATTAAAATCAGGAAGTTGGAGTAAAGGGCATGTGTCAACAGCTTTCAATACCGTGAAGGCCTCTTCATGCACGGTACCCCAAACAAAAGGCACATCCTTCTTTGTAAGCTCGTTGAGAGGTGCGACAATGGTGTGAAATCTCTCTACGCCTATAGAAACCAGCGAGGCCAAGAACTCCTCACTTGTGTGACCGTTTGGGCTCGGCCAACTCTCAATAAGCTTCAATCTTGGCTTTATCAACTTCAATTCCTGTGGAGTAACAACATAGCAAGAAAAGATACTCGTCGATTGCAAAGGTGCACTTCCCAAGGTTACCAAACAAGCGTGCATCCGTAGAGCATTAAAACAACAGCGTAAATGTTAAATGTTCTTCCAAGATTTGCTATAAATCGTTATATCATCAAAATAGACTACAAATCATCAATGAAAGCACGTAAAACTTGTTCATTAATCTCATGAAAGTACTAGGTGCATTAGTTAACCCAAAGGCATGACTAACCACTCATATAATCAAACTTAGTTTTAAATGCTTTTTCCATTCATCTCCCAATTTCATACAATTTGATGGTATCCTCGCAAATCAACTTTGGAGAATATTGTGAAACCACTCAATTCATCAAGCATATCATCTAGCCTAGGAATAGGGTGGCGATAACGAATAGTAATATTATTGATGCCTCTACAATCAACACATCGTGACGTACCATCCTTTTTGGCACTAGAATAATAGAAGAACACACAGGGACTAAGGGATTGGCGTATATAACCTTTGTCGAGCTCCTGTACTTGACGCATAATCTCCTCCGTCTCCTCTGGATTGATGCGGTATGGTGCGGTTGGGTAATGATGCACGGAATTAAGTCAATTTGATGCTCAATCCCTCGAATAGGTGGTAATCCGGTGCGCGTCTTGTGGAAAAGGCGTCGGCGAACTCTGCAAAATGTTAGTAACGGCGGGGGGCAAACGTAGATGTATGTGGAGCTGGGAAGGCTTATAATATGGTAGCAAAAGGGTGAGCAATAATCAATTCAGAGATGCAAAGTTGAATAAACGCTCAACGACGCAGATCTTGTCTTGGTCCTAGGCTAGACCGTGCTAGAGACGCGAGCCTAGAACACTAACAAAATCACGGCACTGCACGTAAACAAGGGAGGAGCACACACTGATTTTTTTTCTTTTTTTTCACTTTTGTTTTGCAATTGTTCTTCCTCTTTTTTTTTTTTTGCTCCGCAACAATTTTTTTTCGAAAAAGTCTACAAATAGTCTGAAAACTGCCTAGCCAGAATTTTCCAGACTTAGTTTTTTTTTGAAACTGGAACTATTTTTCTTCTGCGGATGGCTCGGAAGTTCGGGAGTCCTTCTCTGTCACTGATAGAGGCAAAGGTGTCCCGTCTTTCGATGAGATGGTGGATTTCGCTTTGGTGGAAGTCGACTTTGACGATCCGACTACGAACGTGCGAGGACGTCGCGCCTTAGCAATCGCTAAACCAACTCCGAGAGGTTATTGACCACGCCGGAGCACGATCAATCTGACCACGAGGGTCTATTTCCTGCGAGCAAACGAAGAACAAGCAAGAAACTGAGATTGCAATCTGGATATTGCGAATATAAGATGAAAGCTTTATTGATCAAGGTGGGGTTACTGTGGCGCCTTTATGCGGTCGTTGAACACAAACGAAGTACGCGAAGTTGCAGCTATGGCGAACTTTTGATCTAAACAAAACCCAAGTCTAAACGGTGCCCTAAGGGCTGTATATATGGAGGAAGAGGGGGTGAATTTCGTGGCCCTTGGTGGAGGGTCCAAACTAACCCTATCTCTTGTTTCCCACACATACGGACTCTAAAAATAGCCTATACTAATGTATTTCGAAATTACATGGGCTGGCCCAATAATAAGGTGACGAAGCACCTAGAATAGCCTATGGACGAATATTATGAAGTGGCATCTTCTATATTTCGTCCAAGGCTTCATGCACTCCTTATGGTGGCTTCAAAGTCCTGAAATCATCACTTGTAACTCCGTTCTTGATCCCTTATGCATGCCATCAACTCCATGTGTGTTCTTGCTCCAATGTTCATCCTTCTCCAAGCTAGGCCCTTCATTTGTAAGCAAAACAAATGTATCCAATTTAGGCGACATCATATTCTCATGAACATTAGAATCATTACCAAGAAGCGAAAGTACAGTAATTTAGTTGGCGTCTTGTGAGCTCTAGTAATTGGTCCGGTATGTATAGCAGCAGGGGCTGTGGGTGTAACAATGGTATTGATGTCCTCATCATCCTCCCTTCTTGAAATGAAGTCGTCCTCGACGGAAGCTCATCTTCCTCACCCAAATATGGCTTCAAATCTGCAATGTTAAAAGTGGGACTAACCCCAAAATCTGCAGGCAGCTCAAGTTTATATGCATTATCATTTACTTTCTCCAACACTTTAAAGGGACCAGCAGCACGTGGCATTAGCTTTGATTTGCAAATCAGAAATCTATCCTTACGCAAATGTAACCAAACAAGATCTCGGTGCAAACACAACATGTTTTCTACCCTTATCTCCAGCAAGTTTATATTTAGCATTCATACGCTCAATGTTTTCCTTAGTTAACTCATGCATTTTAAAATCAATTCAGCACGTTCTTTAGCATCAAAATTAACCTTCTCCGAAGATGGAAGAGGCAATAAATCAATAGGTGCACGAGGTAGGAAACCATACACAATTTCAAAAGGGCACATCTTAGTAGTAGAATGCAATGAACGATTATAAGCAAATTCAATATGAGGCAAGCATTCTTCCCACATTTTCTTATTATTCTTCAAAACAGCCCTAAGCATAGTAGACAATGTTCTATTGACTACTTCAGTTTATCCATCGGTTTGGGGGTGACAAGTAGTACTAAAAAGTAGTTTAGTCCCCAACTTAGCCCATAAACATCTCCAAAAGTGGCTAAGAAATTTAGTATCACGATCTGAAACAATAGTATTTGGCACACCATGCAAGCGAATAATTTCACGAAAGAACAAATCAGCAACATTAACGGCATCATCGCTTTTATGACATGGTATAAAGTGTGCCATTTTAGAGAATCTATCACGACAACAAATATGCTATCCTCCCTTCTTTGTTCTAGGTAAACCTAAAACAAAGTCCATAGATATATCCTCCCAAGGAACACTAGGTGCAGGCAAAGGCATATATAAACCATGAGGATTGAGTCGTGACTTAGCTTTTTGACATGTAGTGCAGCGAGCAACAAAACGCTCAACATCCCGTCTCATCTTTGGCCAAAAGAAATGTGTAGCTAGTATATCCTCGTCTTCTTCACGCCAAAGTGTCCCATTAGTCCTCCTCCATGCGCCTCCTGCAACAACAAAAGACGAACGGAGCTAGCTGGAATGCATAGCTTGTTAGAACGAAAACAAATCCATCATTAATGACGAACTTGTTCCATGTTCTACCTTCTTTAAAATTCTGCAATACATCTTTAAAATCAGCATCATGCACATATTGATCTTTGATGGTCTCCAAACCAAATATTTTGAAGTCAAGTTGTGAAAGCATAGTATAGCGACGAGACAATGCATCAAGAATAACATTTTCTTTACCCTTCTTGTGTTTAATGACATAAGGAAAGTCTCAATGAATTCAACCCATTTAGCATGTCTACGATTCAGTTTAGCTTGACTTTTAATATGTTTCAAAGATTCATGATCGAATGTATAACAAATTCTTTGGGCCATAAATAATGTTGCCATGTTTCTAAAGTCCGAACAAGAGCATATAATTCTTTATCATAAGTAGAATAATTCAGACTAGGCCCACTCAATTTTTCGAGAAAAGTATGCAACAGGTTTGCCATCTTGTAATAACACACCTCCTAATCCAATTCCACTAGCATCACATTCAAGCTCAAAAGTCTTATTAAAATCGGGAAGTTGGAGTAAAGGAGCATGTGTCAACTTAGCTTTCAATACCGTGAAGGCTTCTTCCTGTGCGGTACCCCAAACAAAAGGCACATCCTTCTTTGTAAGCTCGTTGAGAGGTGCAGCAATGGTGCTGAAATCTCTCACAAAACGCCTATAGAAACCAGCGAGGCCGAGGAAACTCCTCACTTGTGTGACCGTTTTGGGCTGCGGCCAACTCTCAATAGCTTCAATCTTGGCTTTATCAACTTCAATTCCCTGTGGAGTAACAACATAGCCAAGAAAAGATACTCGGTCGGTGCAAAAGGTGCACTTCCCAAGGTTACCAAACAAACGTGCATCACGAGAGCATTAAAAACAGCACGTAAATGTTCCAAATGTTCTTCCAAAGATTTGCTATAAATCAGTATATCATCAAAATAAACTACCACAAATCGTCCAATGAAAGCACGTAAAACTTCGCTCATTAATCTCATGAAAGTACTAGGTGCATTAGTTAACCCAAAAGGCATGACTAACCACTCATATAATCCAAACTTAGTTTTAAATGCTGTTTTCCATTCATCTCCCAATTTCATACGAATTTGATGGTATCCACTACATAAATCAACTTTGGAGAATATTGTAGAGCCACTCAATTCATCAAGCATATCATCTAGCCTAGGAATAGGGTGGCGATAACGAATAGTAATATTATTAATGCCTCTACAATCAACACACATACGTGACGTACCATCCTTTTCGGCACTAGAATAATAGGAACAAGCACAAGGACTAAGGGATTCGCGTATATAACCTTTGTCGAGCAGCTCTGTACTTGACGATAATCTCCTTCGTCTCCTCCGGATTGGTGCGGTATGGTGCACGGTTGGGTAACGATGCACCGAATTAAGTCAATTTGATGCTCAATCCCTCGAATAGGTGGTAATCCGGTGGCACGTCTTGTGGAAAGACGCGTCGTGAACTCCCTGCAAAATGTTAGTGACAGAGGGGCAAAGAGGAAGGCACGTCCTCGAATGAAAATAATGCCTCTTTGCACACAAAAGCATAGCAAACAGATTTGCTAAAATCTAACTCATCAATATCAGATTTGGTGGCAAGTAAACATGCACTTTTCAATTTAATTTCGAAGCAACGATAGATGATTTATTAATAGGCTTCATGTGTTGCTCAAATTCTTTTGCCACAATCTGATTTTCACTCTTATTTTCTCCTGTTTTGCTTTATTAGCTCTATTAATATCATCTTTCAAAATGGACTCTGGAGTCATAGGAAGCAAAGTAATATTTTTATCCTTATGAACAAGAGTATCTTGATTGTTTCTACCATGGTGTCTGAATTCTTATCAAATTGCCATGGTCTACCAAGTAACAAGGAACATGCTTGCATAGGTACCACATCACAATCAACATAATCAGCATATGTAGAGATACTAAAATGCACACGAACAAGACGTGTTACCTTAACCTTGCGCTGTTGTTGAACCATTGGATGTAGTAAGGATGTGGATGTGGTCTTGTGGTGAGAGATAGCTTCTCCACCATCTCCATGCTAGCCAAGTTGTTGCAGCTCCCTCCATCTATGATGACGCTGAATAGAACGTTCCTTCACAACTCCTTTTGTATGGAACAAATTATGCCTCTCGATTTTGCTCAGCTTGTGTAACCTGCACACTCAAAACACGTTGAGCAACTAAACATTCATACACAAGCATCTTGACAGCCATGTATTGTGTCTCATGATCGAATCATCTCCACCGTGTTCCTCATGCGTAATAAGAGCCAAAGTCTCCTCATCATAGTCACTAGCGGACTCATACCCACCATCCTCCGTAGCAATCATCACACGCTGAGATTTGCATTCTCTCGCAAAATGTCCTCTTCCCTTACAACGACGACAAATAATATCACTTGTGTGCCTGTTGACGCCATGGAAGAAGAGCTCTGTGCAGGCCCAGCAGGTGTGCTCTTGGCGAGATAGTGGTGGTTGTGCCCTTTCTTGTATCACGGTTGGAGGTGGCACCTGAAGGAGGTGATGGTGCGGTGGAAGTAGATGATGCACGTGGTGTCCATGATGAAGGTCGACTGCGAGAAAAGTTAGTGCGGCGCCAATGCTGTCGATCCTGCACTTCACGTTCAGCTTTACAAGCAAGATGGAATAAGCGAGTGATATTATTATAATCCTTATAGTCTAGAATGGTGCGAATCTCTCTATTTAATCCACCGGAAAACGTGCAAGCATAGCTTCATTCTCCTCAACAATACCACATCTAATCAAGCCGGTTTGCAATTTCGATAATATTCTTCACAGAATTTTTCCTTGTCTTAAGCGCTGCAATTTTGAAGTAATTCACGTTGATAATATGGTGGAACCCAACGAGTACGCATAGCAGTTTTCAAAGCAGCCCAAGTAGCTGGAACAGGATATAATCTACAATGTTCAGACCACCAAACACATGCAAAGCTAGTGAAAGCACAAACAAAGCAGCAGAACACGTCTCTCCTCGGGATATTGTAAACATGTAAATCGTTGTTCGTTTCTAACTCCCAAGTAAGATATATATCAGGAACATATCTACCCTCAAATGGTGGAATATTCAATTTCAGTTTAGGGAGATGGTCATGATCTCGCACTGAGGGGAGCCCTAGCATTGCCATTATTTGCATGTGGGCGACACGGTGGTTGTGGTGCTGGTGGTTGCACGAGTTCGATGTTGATCAACCTCCTCCTCGTAATCTCCCACATAATCATCCTCCTCGGTACCGGCAGCACTTGATGGCAGGAGCCAAAGAAGCACCAACAAGAGTAGCAGCGGCACCGAATTTTGTCTGGCTCAAGAGGAACACGCTGAGCTCGTCCATACTGATTCGGAAGGGGCGTAGTTGTTGTCGTTGCAGAGGTGCGATAGGTGCAGCCGGCGGTGGTTGTGGAAAACGCGAGCAATTCATCAAACTTGCTATCAAGCTTTGTTTCAAACGTCTTCTCAATGCCATCTATCTTCTCCATGGCCTCGTCAAATCTGTTTACCACATCTTGCACCTGTCCAATCATCATTTCTGAAACTTATCATGTAGCTGTTTGTTTGTCGTTCTCCCAATCAGTCCTCATCGGCCTGTGTTCCTGCCATGGTTAGCAGCAATAGAAACACACAAGAATATGATCCTCAGACTACTAGGAAGTGGTGGTGGTGGTGTGGTGGGCGGTCACAAATCCGTGAAGCAAATCTCAAATTCTTACCAGTTCTTACCAAAGAGCGGTGGTGATCGGCAACCGTTGTAGTCAAAACTCTCAAAGCTTGGCTATAGCGATTACCAGGGAGAATCAAACGCACGACGTAGATGTATGTGGAGCTGGGAAGGCTTATAATATGGTAGCAAAAGGTCACAATAATCAAATCGAGATGCAAAGTTGAATAAGCGCTCAACGATCTTGTCTTTGGTCCTAGGCTAGACCGTGCTAGAGACGCGAGCCTAGAACACTAACAAAATCACGGCGCTGCGTAAACAAAGGAAAAGCACACTCTGAATTTTTTTTATCGCTCTTTTTTTTTTTTTTGCTTTTTTTTTTTTTTTTTGCTTTTTTTTTTTTTTGCGAAAAATCACTATAATGGCGAGTGTCTCAAAACTCTTCCTGTGTCAAATCGACGGGATGGGCACGAAATTTTTTCGACCAAATTTTTTTTTGATTGCCGGACCCAAAAACTGAAGCGGGTCAAAAAACTTTCTATAACGGCGATCGCTCAATACGCTTAGAAACACCTAAAAATAGGATAGCCGAAAATTTTTTATCCGTGCGTTTTGGAAAATTTTGGGCCTAAGCGGAGGTGGTTTCGGACTTTTTTTTTTTTGAAACCAACCTCTTCTACGGACGGCAAAAGATTGCTGGAATCAAACCTATTGAGACAAGGAAACACGAATCGGAAAACTAGATGGATCCGAAAACAAACCTAATATGCAAGGGACTCGGATTGGTGATGATATATGGCAGCGGTGGTGGTATATGGATACGGATTCAAGCGGTGGCGGATAAGCGGTGGTGGTATATGGATACGGATTGAAGCGGTGGTGGCGGCGGCGTGACAACTTATGACCGAACTCGAAACTCTAAAAGACTAGACTCTAAGACCAGCAACTAGACACGGCGATGCAACCGCAAATTCAACAATGCAAATCTGAGAAAAAGATTATGCAAAGGCTCGATTGGTTCGGATAGGATGAACTAACCCTAATTTTTTTGGCTTTTTCGTGGACTATAGGTATGAAGACAGACTCGATCTAAACTACTTAAAAGCGTAAAATCTCACCGAGCAACACGGAAATCTGATACCACTTGATAGAGGCAAAGGTGTCCCGTCTTTCGATGAGATGGTGGATTTCGCTTTGGTGGAAGTCGACTTTGACGATCCGACTACGAACGCGGCGAGGACGTCGCGCCTTAGCAATCGCTAAACCAACTCCGAGAGGTTATTGACCACGCCGAGCACGATCAACGACCACGAGGGTCTATTTCCTGCGAGCAAACGAAGAACAAGCAAGAAACTGAGATTGCAATCTGGATATTGCGAATATAAGATGAAAGCTTTATTGATCAAGGTGGGGTTACGTGGCGCCTTTGTGCAGTCGTTGAACACAAACGGCACGCGAAGTTGCAGCTATGGCGAACTTTTGATCTAAACAAAACCCAAGTCTAAACGGTGCCCTAAGGGCTGTATATATGGAGGAAGAGGGGTGAATTTCGTGGCCCTTGGTGGAGGGGTCCAAACTAACCCTATCTCTTGTTTCCCCACACATACGGACTCTAAAAATAGACTATACTAATGTATTTCGAAATTACATGGGCCTGGCCCAATAATAAGGTGACGAGCACCTAGAATAGCCTATGGACGAATATTATGAAGTGGCATCTTGTATATTTCGTCCAAGGCTTCATGCACTCCTTATGGTGGCTTCAAAGTCCTGAAATCATCACTTGTAACTCCGTTCTTGATCCCCTTGCATGCCATCAACTCCATGTGTGTTCTTGCTCCAATGTTCATCCTTCTCCAAGCTAGGCCCTTCATTTGTAAGCAAAACAAATGTATCCAATTTAGGCAGCATCATATTCTCATGAACATTAGAATCATTACCAAGAAACGAAAGTACCTGGTAATTTAGTTGGCGTGCGCGAGCTCTAGTAATTGGTCCAGTATGTATAGCAGCAGGGGCTGTGGGTGTAACAATGGTATTGATGTCCTCATCAGTCACGACTCGGAGTATCGCGTGATCTGGAAATCGATAACAATGCAACAATTACTGGACTCGGACTAGGACTGGTGGCGGAGATGAATCTGGTGGCACTCGGACAGGTGGCGGATATATGTTGCAGGTGAACTCGGATTGGCGTGATGGCGGCGGATATGTGGTGGCGTATATGGATTCGGATTGGCGGTGATGATGCGGTGGTGATATATGGCAGCGGCAACGTGACAACCTGTGAGCAGAACTCGAAACTCTAAAAGACTAGACGCTAAGACCAGCAACTTGACACGACGATGCAACCGCAAATTCAACAAAGCAAATACAGAAAAGATTATGCAAAGGCTCAGATTGGTTCGGATGGGATGAACTAACCCTAATTTTTTTGTCTTTTTCGTGGACTATAGGTATGAAGAACAGACTCGATCTAAACTACGAAAAATCGTAAAATCTCACCGAGCAACACGGAAATCTGATACCACTTGATAGAGGCGAGAGGTGTCCCGTCTTTCGATGAGATGGTGGATTTCGCTTTGGTGGAAGTCAACTTTGACGATCCGACTACGAAGGCGAGGACGTCGCGTCTTAGCAATCGCTAAACCAACTCCGAGAGGTTATTGACCCGCCGAGCACGATCAACTCGACCACGAGGGTCTGCATTTTCTGCGGGCAAACGAAGAACAAGCAAGAAACCGAGATTGCAATCTGGATATTGCGAATATAAGATGAAAGCTTTATTGATCAAGGTGGGGTTCTGTGGACGCCTTTATCCGGTCATTGAACACAAACGGCACGTGAAGTTGCAGCTATGGCGAACTTTTAATCTAAACAAAACCCAAAGTCTAAACGGTGCCCTAAGGGCTGTATATATGGAGGAAGAGGGGTGAATTTCGTGGCCCTTTGTGGAGGGGTCCAAACTAACCCTATCTCTTGTTTCCCCACATACGGACTCTAAAAATAGCCTATACTTATGTATTTCGAAATTACATGGGCCTGGCCCAATAATAAGGTGACGCAGCACCTAGAATAGCCTCTGGACGAAATTTATGAAGTGGCATCTTGTATATTTCGTCCAAGGCTTCATGCACTCATTATGGTGGCTTCAAAGTCCTGAAATCATCACTTGTAACTCTGTTCTTGTCCCCCTTGCGCCTGCCATCATCTCCATGCTTGTTCTTGCTCCAATGTTCATCCTTCTCCAAGCTAGGCCCTTCATTTGTAAGCAAAACAAATGTATCCAATTTAGGCAGCATCATATTCTCATGAACATTAGAATCATTACCAAGAAACGAAAGTACCTGGTAATTTAGTTGGCGTGCGCGAGCTCTAGTAATTGGTCCAGTATGTATAGCAGCAGGGGCTGTGGGTGTAACAATGGTATTGATGTCCTCATCACACTCATCTCACTCAAGTGGTGGGGGTTGTGGCTCTCCTCACATGGGAATTGTGGCAACTCATCATGTATGGGGTTAGTGGTGAAGTCACTCTCACTCTCAATATGGTGGCAAAAGTCACTCAAGTCATCATACATCACCGTGGTCGAAGGGAAAGTCCCATGCTCAACCATCTCGTCGTGGTCGCCGTGGATGAAGGCCGAAGATGGCACATCATCACTCTCGTCGTGGATGAAGGCCGAAGATGGCTCAACATCACTCGCGTCGTGGATGAAGGCCGAAGATGGCACATCATCACTCTCGCCTCCTAAGATGGAAGCATCATCCTTGCTCGCCACCTTGTCGCTCGCCTCCAAAGCTTGGTCCTTGGGAGTCTCCGTAGTCGTACTCGTCGCCGCACCGTCTTGAAAAAGAGTCGAAGTAGACTCGGCATCATCAATGCCACAAAGAGGGATGGCGGTGAAGTCGCACTTGGCAGCATCGTCTTGGTGCTTGTAGGCCTCGGACATCATGGTGGTACTAGCCTCATGCTTGTCGTAGAGCTTGGTCGCCGCGAAGTTTGCTTGGGGTGGAGAAGCCTTGGCCTTCATGAGTTCGTGTTCCGCCTTGAGAACACCAATGTAGTAGTCGTCGATGGACTTGTAGTTCTCGAGGACGATGGTCTTGGCGATGTCGTTGTGCAATCCCATCATGAAGTGGAACTTCATCGAAATGGGGTCGTCCATGCCGGCTCGTCGCAAGGCAATCATCATCTCCTTGAAGTACTTGTCGATGGACTTGGATCCTTGGGTGGTGTTCTCCAATTGGCGTCGAAGTTGTTCCGTGTAGGTTGGAGGCACAAACTCTCGCCGCAATGCTTTCTTCGTCTTGGGCCAACTCATGTCATAGTACTCCGAAGGTGTGTGAAGCCACCATGCCAATGCGTAGTCGTGGAAGTTTCTTGTGGCGCACTTCACTTGATCTTCGGGAGGAACTTGATGTAGCTTGAGGTAGTCGTCCATCAAACGCTCCCACTCGAGGTACTCCTCGGGTTCTTGAGTCCCATAGAAAGGAATCTTGTGGTCGGTGTCGAGGTCGTAGTAGCTCGTGGAGGTCGCGGACTTGAGCTTGGGTAGTGAGGGAGTCCTGGACTAGGGGGTGTCCGGACAGCCGGACTATTAATATCCGCCGGACTCCCAAACTACGAAGATACAAGATTGAAGACTCCGGCTCGTGTCCGGATGGTACTTTCCTTGGCGTGGAAGGCAAGCTTGGCGATACGAATATGTAGGTCTCCTACCATTGTAACCGACTCTGTGTAACCCTAGCCCCCTCCGGTGCCTATATAAACCGGAGGGCCTTAGTCCGTAGGACGAACATACATCTCAACAATCATACCATAGGCTAGCTTCTAGGGTTTAGCCTCCTTGATCTCGTGGTAGATCTACTCTTGTACTACCCATATCATCAATATTAATCAAGCAGGACATAGGGTTTTACCTCCATCGAGAGGGCCCGAACCTGGGTAAAAACATTGTGTCCCTCGTCTCTTGTTACCATCCGCCTAGACGCACAGTTCGGGACCCCCTACCCGAGATCCGCCGGTTTTAACACCGACATTGGTGCTTTCATTGAGAGTTCCTCTGTGTCGTCACCGATAGGCTTGATGGCATCTTCAACCAGCAACGCTGTCCAGGATGAGACTTTTCTCCCCGGACAGATCTTCGTATTCGGCGGCTTTGCACTGCGGGCCAACTCACTTGGCCATCTGGAGCAGATCGAAAGCTACGCCCCTAGCCGTCAGGTCAGATTCGGAAGCTTAAACTTCACGGCCGATGACCGCAGAGACTTGATCTTTGACGTACTCGAGCCACAGCCAAGCGCGCCGCACTGTGACGATGGGCACGATCTAGCTCTGCCGCCGGACAGTGCCTTGGTGGCCGCACTCGGATCCGCTTCGGCCATTAGCCCGGAGCCGATCGCCCAGATCAGGGTCGGTGGATAGACGCCGCCCCGGGGGCTTCAACATCCACAGCGATGGAGCCGAACACCAATCTTGTCACTTGCGAAACTCGTGAATCCGAGGTGCCGGACTCCTCGCCGGACTCCGAACCTCCCGCGCCCCTACCGATCGGTCCGGATTGGGCGCCGGTTATGGAATTCACCGCCACGGACATATTCCAACACTCACCTTTCGGTGATATCCTAAACTCATTAAAGCATCTCTCGTTATCGGGAGAGTCCTGGCCGGACTATGGCCAGGATGGTTGGAGTACGGACGACGAAGAAATTCAGAGCCCACCCACCACCCACTTTGTAGCCACTGTCGAGGATTTAACCGACATGCTAGACTACGACTCCGAAGACATCGACGCTATTTATGAAGTGGCATCTTGTATATTTCGTCCAAGGCTTCATGCACTCATTATGGTGGCTTCAAAGTCCTAAAATCATCACTTGTAACTCCGTTCTTGTCCCCCTTGCGCCTGCCATCATCTCCATGCTTGTTCTTGCTCCAATGTTCATCCTTCTCCAAGCTAGGCACTTCATTTGTAAGCAAAACAAATGTATCCAATTTAGGCAGCATCATATTCTCATGAACATTAGAATCATTACCAAGAAACGAAAGTACCTGGTAATTTAGTTGGCGTGCTCGAGCTCTAGTAATTGGTCCAGTATGTATAGCAGCAGGGGCTGTGGGTGTAACAATGGTATTGATGTCCTCATCATCCTCCCCTTCTTGAAATGAAGTCGTCCTCGACGGAAGTTCATCTTCCTCACCCAAATATGGCTTCAAATCTGCAATGTTAAAAGTGGGACTAACCCCAAAATCTGCAGCAGCTCAAGTTTATATGCATTATCATTTACTTTCTCCAACACCTTAAAGGGACCAGCAAAGCACGTGGCATTAGCTTTGATTTGCGCAAATCGGAAATCTATCCTTACGCAAATGTAACCAAACAAGATCTCCAGGTGCAAACACAACATGTTTTCTACCCTTATCTCCAGCAAGTTTACATTTAGCATTCATACGCTCAATGTTTTCCTTAGTTAACTCATGCATTTTTAAAATCAATTCAGCACGTTCTTTAGCATCAAAATTAACCTTCTCCGAAGATGGAAGAGGCAACAAATCAATAGGTGCACGAGGTAGGAAACCATACACAACTTCAAAAGGGCACATCTTAGTAGTAGAATGCAATGAACGATTATAGGCAAATTCAATATGAGGCAAGCATTCCTCCCACATTTTCTTATTATTCTTTAGAACAGCCCTAAGCATAGTAGACAATGTTCTATTGACTACTTCAGTTTGTCCATCGGTTTTGGGGTGACAAGTAGTACTAAAAGCAGTTTAGTCCCCAACTTAGCCCATAAACATCTCCAAAAGTGGCTAAGAAATTTAGTATCACGATCTGAAACAATAGTATTTGGCACACCATGCAAGCGAATAATTTCACGAAAGAACAAATCAGCAACATTAACAGCATCATCGCTTTTATGACATGGTATGATAGAGGCAAAGGTGTCCCGTCTTTCGATGAGATGGTGGATTTCGATTTGGTGGAAGTCGACTTTGACGATCCGACTACGAGCGTGCGAGGACGTCGCGCCTTAGCAATCGCTAAACCAACTCGAGAGGTTATTGACCACGCCGAGCACGATCAACGACCACGAGGGTCTATTTCCTCCGAGCAAACGAAGAACAAGCAAGAAACTGAGATTGCAATCTGGATATTGCGAATATAAGATGAAAGCTTTATTAATCAAGGTGGGGTTCTGTGGCGCTTTGTGCAGTCGTTGAACACAAACGAAATGCTGTGAAGTTGCAGCTATGGCGAACTTTTGATCTAAAGAAAACCCAAAGTCTAAACGGTGCCCTAAGGGCTGTATATATGGAGGAAGAGGGGAGAATTTCGTGGCCCTTGGTGGAGGGGTCCAAACTAACCCTATCTCTTGTTTCCCCACACATATGGACTCTAAAAATAGCCTATACTAATGTATTTCGAAATTACATGGGCTGGCCCAATAATAAGGTGACGAGCACCTAGAATAGCCTCTGGACGAAATTTATGAAGTGGCATCTTGTATATTTTGTCCAAGGCTTCATGCACTCATTATGGTGGCTTCAAAGTCCTGAAATCATCACTTGTAACTCCATTCTTGCCCCCTTGCGCATGCCATCATCTCCATGCTTGTTCTTGCTCCAATGTTCATCCTTCTCCAAGCTAGGCCCTTCATTTGTAAGCAAAACAAATGTATCCAATTTAGGCGACATCATATTCTCATGAACATTAGAATCATTACCAAGAAACGAAAGTACCGGTAATTTAGTTGGCGTCTTGTGAGCTCTAGTAATTGGTCCGGTATGTATAGCGGCAGGGCTGTGGGTGTAACAATGGTATTGATGTCCTCATCGGGTAATTTGGGGCGAACGAGTACATGGGCCTCGGCCCAAACGCAGACGCAGTGAGGCGGTAGTACCGGTCCTATGGGCGGTAGTACCGCTTGAGGTCTTCAATGGTAGTACTGCGGGAGGGCGGTAGTACCGCTTGAGGTGCTCGGTAGTACCGCTTCGGGAGGGCGGTAATACCGCTCTGGCGCCTGCTCGATTCTCGGAGTTTGTCGGGTTCGCGGGACGAGGCGGATCTCGGCGGTAGTGCCGCTGGCTCGGCTCAGCGGTAGTACCGCTTGGCTTGAGCGGTAGTACCGCTCGTCTTGGACTCTACAGCTCCTCCTCTCGCTCTTGATGTCCCTCTTGAGCTGTAGCTTCTTCTAGGTTGACTCCTTGGTACCTAAGCATGCATAGCATTTCCGTTTGAGGTAGTAACCATGTCTCATGTGAATCGAAAGGGAATTTTGAGAGGAGTGATGTCACCTCGGTTTCAAGAGCTCTTGCTCGTGCTCGAGTTATAGGTCCTTGTGGGGTTGGATGTGTTGTTGTAGAGTCCATGGGGATGATGGAAGGATGCTCCGCATCATATCCCCTCCCTTCGAAAGGATCCGACCTCGGATCAAGATCTTCATCACCAAGGAAAGGCGAGAGGTCTTTGACGTTGAAGGTGTCGCTCACGTTGTACTTGTCGCTTGGTATGTCGAGCTTGTAGGCGTTGTTGTTGTAGCGTGCTAACACCTTGAAGGGTCCAGGTAGAAGTTTGGACTTGCGTTCGTTGGGGAAGCGTTCCTTGCGAAGGTGTAGCCACACGAGATCGCCTATATTGAAGATCATGGGTTGCTTGTCGATGTTGAGCTTGGCCGTTAGTCGTTGTACTTGGCGCTCGATGGTGTGTCTTGTATCTTCATGCATCTTCTTGATGTAGCTTGCACGTGCACTTGCGTCGAGGTTGGTGCGCTCTTGTAGAGGAAGAGGTAGAATGTCCAATGGGGACAATGGGTTGAAGCCGTGAGCGACCTCGAAGGAGACTTGCCGGTAGTCGAATGTCTTGCACGGTTGTAGGCGTACTTTCGGCGATGGGTAGACATGCTTCCCACTCCTTGATGTTCTTCTTGATCAACACGCCAAGTAGAGTGGAAGAGTCGGTTCGTCACCTCCGTTTGGCCGTCGGTTTGAGGATGGTATGCGGATGAGAACAAGAGCTTGATTCGAGCTTGGCGCATAGAGTCTTCAAAAGTAACTCAAGAACTTGACGTCATGATCGGAGACGATTGTCTTGATACTCCATGAAGGCGCAAGATTTCCTACAAAATAGATTTGCAATATGTGAAGCATCGTCTACCTTGTTGCAAGGAATGAAATGTGCCATCTTAGAAAATCGGTCCACAACAACAAACACGGAATCCTTTCCATTTTGAGTTCTAGGCAAACCAAGTACAAAATCCATGCTAATGTCTTCCCAAGGTTGATAAGGAATAGGAAGAGGCATGTAAAGACCATGAGATTGAGCTTTTGACTTAGCTTTGCGGCATGTAGAGCATCGGGTGGTGAAGCGAGACATCTCAAACATCTTGGGCCAAAAGTAGTTCTTGGAGGCGTGGCGAAGGTCTTGTCGCGTCCAAAATGTCCCATGAGTCCACCTCCATGAGCCTCTTGCAAAAGTAGCAAACGAAGAGAAGACTCGGGTATGCAAAGTTTGTTAGCTCTCATGAGATAACCATCCTTAAGGTAATATTGTTCCCAAGATGTATGCGTCAAACATTTAGCATAATGAGGTGCAAAAGATGGATCACTAGCATACAAATCTTTTATGTGCTCAAAACCAATAACATTCAACTCAAGTTGGGTGACAAGTGTGCATATTCGTGAAAGTGCATCGGCAACTACATTTTCCTTGCCCTTAATGTACTTGATCACATATGGAAAAGATTCAATAAATTCACTCCATTTGGCATGACGCTTGTTCAATTTAGTTTGACCTTTTAAGTACTTAAGCGTTTCATGATCGGTATGGATGACAAACTCATGAGGTCTAAGATAATGTTCCCAAACATTTAGCACACACACTAAAGCATATTCTTTGATGAGGACATCAATACCATTGTTACACCCACAGCCCCTGCTGCTATACATACTGGACCAATTACTAGAGCTCGCGCACGCCAACTAAATTACCAGGTACTTTCGTTTCTTGGTAATGATTCTAATGTTCATGAGAATATGACGCTGCCTAAATTGGATACATTTGTTTTGCTTACACATGTAGGGCCTAGCTTGGAGAAGGATGAACATTGGAGCAAGAACCAGCATGGAGATGATGGCATGCATAAGGGGGACAAGAATGGAGTTACAAGTGATGATTTCGGGACTTTGAAGCCACCATAATGAGTGCATGAAGCCTTGGACGAAATATACAAGATGCCACTCCATAAATTTCGTCCAGAGGCTATTCTAGGTGCTGCGTCACCTTATTATTGGGCCAGGCCCATGTAATTTCGAAATACATTAGTATAGGCTATTTTTAGAGTGCATGTGTGTGGGGAAACAAGAGATAGGGTTAGTTTGGACCCCTCCACCAAGGGCCACGAAATTCACCCCTCTTCCTCCATATATACAGCCCTTAGGGCACCGTTTAGACTTGGGTTTTGTTTAGATCAAAGTTCGCCATAGCTGCAACCGCGTGCCGTTTGTGTTCAACGACTGGACAAAGGCGCCACAGAACCCCACCTTGATCAATAAAGCTTTCATCTTATATTCGCAATATCCAGATTGCAATCTCAGTTTCTTGCTTGTTCTTCGTTTGCTCGCAGGAAATAGACCCTCGTGGTCAGGTTGATCGTGCTCCGGCGTGGTCAATAACCTCTCGGAGTTGGTTTAGCGATTGCTAAGGCGCGACGTCCTCGCACGTTCGTAGTCGGATCGTCAAAGTCGACTTCCACCAAAGCGAAATCCACCATCTCATCGAAAGACGGGACACCTCTGCCTCTATCATTCTTTGTCATACACGGGATAGTTAAGTTGAGCACCGGAGAGTTTTTCACTAAAATAAGCAATGACTCGTTTTTCTTGCATTAAAACTCCGCCAATTCCGGTACCACTTGCATCACAATGGACCTCAAAAGTTTTGTCAAAATTGGGCAAAGCAAGAATTGGAGCATGAGTAAGCAAAGACTTGAGCTCATCAAAAGCGTCCGGAAACCACCCTCCGTTTAGGCCCAAAATTTTCCAAAAACGCACGGGACAAAAAAAATTCTGGCTATCCTATTTTTAGGTGTTTCTAAGCGTATTGAGGCGATCGCCGTTATAGAAAGTTTTTTGACCCGTTTCAGTTTTGGGTCCACGCAATCGGAAAAAAAATTTTGGTGAAAAAATTTCGTGCCCATCTGTCGGTTTGACACGGGAAGAGTTTTGAGACACTCGCCATTATAGTGATTTTTCGCAAAAAAAAAAAAAAAAAAAAAAGCGCAAAAAAAAAGAGCGAAAAAAAAATTCAGAGTGTGCTTTTCCTTTGTTTACGTGCAGTGCCGTGATTTTGTTAGTGTTCTAGGCTCGCGTCTCTAGCACAGTCTAGCCTAGGACCAGACAAGATCCGTCGTTGAGCGCTTATTCAACTTTGCATCTCTGAATTGATTATTCTTGACCCTTTTGCTACCATATTATAAGCCTTCCCAGCTCCACATACATCTACGTCGTGCGTTTGACTCTCCCCGCAATCGCTCTATCCAAGCTTTTGAGAGTTTTGATTACAACGGTTGCCGATCACCACCGCTGCCGGGTAAGAACTGGTAAGAATTTGAGATTTGCTTGACGGATTTGTGACACCCACCACCACCTCTTGTTAGTAGTCAGAGGATCATATTCTTGTGTGTTTCTATTGCTGCTAACCATGGCAGGATCACAAGCCGACGAGACTGACTGGGAGAACATGACGAACAAACAACTACATGATAAATTTCAGCAAATGATGAGTGGACAGGTGCAAGATGTGGTAAACAGATTTGACGAGGCCATGGAGAAGATAGATGGCATTGAGAAGACGTTTGAAACAAAGCTTGATAGCAAGTTTGATGAATTGCTCACGCGTTTTCCATAACCACCGCCGGCTGCACCTATCGCACCTCTGCAACGACAACAACTACGCCCCCTTCCGAATCAGTATGGACGAGCTCAGCGTGTTCCTATTGAGCCAGGACAAAATTCTGGTGTCATTGCTCTGCTGTTGGTGCTTCTTTGGCTCCTCAGCATCGCTGCTGGTGGTACCGAGGAGGATGATGAGTATGTGGGCGATTATGAGGATGAGGTTGATCAACATCGAACTCGTGCAACCACCAGCACCACAACCACCGTGTCGTCCACATGCAAATAATGGCAATATTAGGGCTCCCCCTCAGGTACGAGATCATGACCATCTCCCTAAACTGAAATTGAATATTCCACCATTTGAGGGTAGATATGTTCCTGATATTTTTTTTTTGAAAACCAACCTCTTCTACGGACGGCAAAAGATTGCTGGAATCCGAAACCTACTCAGACAAGGAAACACGAATCGGAAATTAGATGGATCCCGAAAACAAATCTAATATGCAAGGAACTCGGATTGGTGGTGGATATATGGTGGTGGTATATTGCAACGGTGGTGGTATATGGCAGCGGTGGTGGTATATGGATACGGATTCGAAGCGGTGGCGGATAAGAGGTGGTGGTAGATGGCAGGGCGATGATAACGGTGCGGTGGCGGCGTGACAACTTATGACTAGAACTCGAAACTCTAAAAGACTAGACTCTAAGACCAGCAACTAGACACGACGATGCAACCGCAAATTCAACAACGCAAATACAGAAAAGATTATGCAAAGGCTCGATTGGTTGGATGTGATGACCTAACCCTAATTTTTTGGCTTTTTCGTGGACTGTAGGTATGAAGAACAGACTCGATCTAAACTACGAAAAATCGTAAAATCTCACCGAGCAACACGGAAACTGATACCACTTGATAGAGGCAAAGGTGTCCGTCTTTCGATGAGATGGTGGATTTCGCTTTGGTGGAAGTCGACTTTGACGATCCGACTACTGGCGGCGAGGGCGTCGCATATATAGCAATCGCTAAACCAACTCCGAGAGGTTATTGACCACGCCGAACACGATCAACGACCACGAGGGTCTATTTCCTGCGAGCAAACGAAGAACAAGCAAGAAACTGAGATTGCAATCTGGATATTGCGAATATAAGATGAAAGCTTTATTGATCAAGGTGGGGTTCTATGACGCCTTTGTGCAGTCGTTGAACACAAACGCAATCTGTGAAGTTGCAGCTATGGCGAACTTTTGATCTAAACAAAACCCAAAGTCTAAACGGTGCCCTAAGGGCTGTATATATGGAGGAAGAGGGGGAGAATTTTGTGGCCCTTGGTGGAGGGGTCCGAAACTAACCCTATCTCTTGTTTCCCCACACATACGGACTCTAAAAATAGCCTATACTAATGTATTTCGAAATTACATGGGCCTGGCCCAATAATAAGGTGACGCAGCACCTAGAATAGCCTCTGGACGAAATTTATGAAGTGGCATCTTGTATATTTCGTCCAAGGCTTCATGCACTCATTATGGTGGCTTCAAAGTCCTGAAATCATCACTTGTAACTCCATTCTTGTCCCCCTTGCGCATGCCATCATCTCCATGCTTGTTCTTGCTCCAATGTTCATCCTTCTCCAAGCTAGGCCCTTCATTTGTAAGCAAAACAAATGTATCCAATTTAGGTAGCATCATATTCTCATGAACATTAGAATCATTACCAAGAAACGAAAGTACCTAGTAATTTAGTTGGCGTCTTGTGAGCTCTAGTAATTGGTCCAAGATGTATAGCAGCAGGGGCTGTGGGTGTAACAATGGTATTGATGTCCTCATCGAGGTAATTTGGGGCGAACGAGTACATGGGCCTCGGCCAAACGCAAGACGCAGAGCAGGCGCGTAGTACTGGTCCTATGGGCGGTAGTACCGCTTGAGGTGCTTCAATGGTAGTACTGCTCGGGAGGGCGGTAGTACCGCTTGAGGTGCTTCAATGGTAGTACCGCTCGGGAGGGCGGTAGTACCGCTCTGGCGCCTGCTCGATTCTGAGTTTGTCGGGTTCGGCGGACGAGGGCGGATCTCGAGCGGTAGTGCCGCTGGCTCGGCTCAGCGGTAGTACCGCTTGGCTTGAGCGGTAGTACCGCTAAATCCTGGACTCTGCAGCTCCTCCTCTCGCTCTTGATGTCCCTCTTGAGCTGTAGCTTCTTCTAGGTTGACTCCTTGGTACCTAAGCATGCATAGCATTTCCGTTTGAGGTAGTAACCATGTCTCATGTGAATCGAAAGGGAATTGTGAGAGGAGTGATGTCACCTCGGTTTCAAGAGCTCTTGCTCGTGCTCGAGTTATAGGTCCTTGTGGGGTTGGATGTGTTGTTGTAGAGTCCATGGGGATGATGGAAGGATGCTCGCATCATATCCCTCCTTCGAAAGGATCCGACCTCGGATCAAGATCTTCATCACCAAGGAAAGGCGAGAGGTCTTTGACGTTGAAGGTGTCGCTCACGTTGTACTTGTCGCTTGGTATGTCGAGCTTGTAGGCGTTGTTGTTGTAGCGTGCTAACACCTTGAAGGGTCCATCGGCTCGAGGTAGAAGTTTGGACTTGCGTTCGTTGGGGAAGCGTTCCTTGCGAAGGTGTAGCCACACGAGATCGCCTATATTGAAGATCATGGGTTGCTTGTCGATGTTGAGCTTGGCCGTTAGTCGTTGTACTTGGCGCTCGATGGTGTGTCTTGTATCTTCATGCATCTTCTTGATGTAGCTTGCACGTGCACTTGCGTCGAGGTTGGTGCGCTCTTGTAAAGGAAGAGGTAGAATGTCCAATGGGGACAATGGGTTGAAGCCGTAGACGACCTCGAAGGGAGACTTGCCGGTAGTCGAATGTCTTGCACGGTTGTAGGCGTACTCGGCGATGGGTAGACATGCTTCCCACTCCTTGATGTTCTTCTTGATCAACACGCAAAGTAGAGTGGAGAGAGTCCGGTTCGTCACCTCCGTTTGGCCGTCGGTTTGAGGATGGTATGCGGATGAGAACAAGAGCTTGATTCCGAGCTTGGCGCATAGAGTCTTCCAAAAGTAACTCAAGAACTTGACGTCGCGGTCGGAGACGATTGTCTTCGGTACTCCATGAAGGCGCAAGATTTCCCTACAAAATAGATTTGCAATATGTGAAGCATCGTCTACCTTGTTGCAAGGAATGAAATGTGCCATCTTAGAAAATCGGTCCACAACAACAAACACGGAATCCTTTCCATTTTGAGTTCTAGGCAAACCAAGTACAAAATCCATGCTAATGTCTTCCCAAGGTTGATAAGGAATAGGAAGAGGCATGTAAAGACCATGAGATTGAGCTTTTGACTTAGCTTTGCGGCATGTAGAGCATCGGGTGGTGAAGCGCGAGACATCTCGAAACATCTTGGGCCAAAAGTAGTTCTTGGAGAGCGTGGCGAAGGTCTTGTCGCGTCCAAAATGTCCCATGAGTCCACCTCCATGAGCCTCTTGCAAAAGTAGCAAACGAAGAGAAGACTCGGGTATGCAAAGTTTGTTAGCTCTCATGAGATAACCATCCTTAAGGTAATATTGTTCCCAAGATGTATGCGTCAAACATTTAGCATAATGAGGTGCAAAAGATGGATCACTAGCATACAAATCTTTTATGTGCTCAAAACCAATAACATTCAACTCAAGTTGGGTGACAAGCGTGCATATTCGTGAAAGTGCATCGGCAACTACATTTTCCTTGCCCTTAATGTACTTGATCACATATGGAAAAGATTCAATAAATTCACTCCATTTGGCATGACGCTTGTTCAATTTAGTTTGACCTTTTAAGTACTTAAGCGTTTCATGATCGGTATGGATGACAAACTCATGAGGTCTAAGATAATGTTCCCAAACATTTAGCACACACACTAAAGCATATTCTTTGATGAGGACATCAATACCATTGTTACACCCACAGCCCCTGCTGCTATACATACTGGACCAATTACTAGAGCTCACAAGACGCCAACTAAATTACCGTGTACTTTCGTTTCTTGGTAATGATTCTAATGTTCATGAGAATATGACGCTGTTTAAATTGGATACATTTGTTTTGCTTACAAATGTAGGGCCTAGCTTGGAGAAGGATGAACATTGGAGCAAGAACCAGCATGGAGATGATGGCATGCTAAGGGGACAAGAATGGAGTTACAAGTGATGATTTCAGGACTTTGAAGCCACCATAATGAGTGCATGAAGCCTTGGACGAAATATACAAGATGCCACTCCATAAATTTCGTCCAGAGGCTATTCTAGGTGCTGCGTCACCTTATTATTGGGCCAGGCCCATGTAATTTCGAAATACATTAGTATAGGCTATTTTAGAGTCCATATGTGTGGGGAAACAAGAGATAGGGTTAGTTTGGACCCCTCCACCAAGGGCCACGAAATTCACCCCTCTTCCTCCATATATACAGCCCTTAGGGCACCGTTTAGACTTGGGTTTTGTTTAGATCAAAGTTCGCCATAGCTGCAACTTCGCGTTTCGTTTGTGTTCAACGACTGCACAAAGCGCCACAGAACCCCACCTTGATCAATAAAGCTTTCATCTTATATTCGCAATATCCAGATTGCAATCTCAGTTTCTTGCTTGTTCTTCGTTTGCTCGCAGGAAATAGACCCTCGTGGTCGTTGATCGTGCTCGGCGTGGTCAATAACCTCTTGGAGTTGGTTTAGCGATTGCTAAGGCGCGACGTCCTCGCAGCGTTCAGAGTCGGATCGTCAAAGTCGACTTCCACCAAAGCGAAATCCACCATCTCATCGAAAGACGGGACACCTCTGCCTCTATCATTCTTTGTCATACACGGGATAGTTAAGTTGAGCACCGGAGAGTTTTTCACTAAAATAAGCAATGACTCGTTTTTCTTGCATTAAAACTCCGCCAATTCCGGTACCACTTGCATCACAATGGACCTCAAAAGTTTTGTCAAAATTGGGCAAAGCAAGAATTGGAGCATGAGTAAGCAAAGACTTGAGCTCATCAAAAGCGTCCGGAAACCACCCTCCGTTTAGGCCCAAAATTTTCCAAAAACGCACGGGACAAAAAATTTTCTGGCTATCCTATTTTTAGGTGTTTCTAAGCGTATTGAGACAGTCGCCGTTATAGAAAGTTTTTTTTTTGACCCGTTTCCAGTTTTTGGGTCCACGCAGTCGGAAAAAAAAATTGGTCGAAAAAATTCCTGCCCATCCTGTCAGTTTGACCTGGGAAGAGTTTTGAGACACTCGCCATTATAGTGATTTTTCACAAAAAAAAAGCAGCGCAAAAAAAAAAGAGCGAAAAAAAAAATTCAGAGTGTGCTTTTCCTTTGTTTACGTGCAGCGCCGTGATTTTGTTAGTGTTCTAGGCTCGCGTCTCTAGCACAGTCTAGCCTAGGACCAGCACAGTACCGTCGTTGAGCGCTTATTCAACTTTGCATCTCTCGAATTGATTATTCTTGACCCTTTTTGCTACCATATTATAAGCCTTCCCAGCTCCACATACATCTACGTCGTGCGCTTGACACTCCACCGCAATCGCTCTATCCAAGCTTTTGAGAGTTTTGATTACAACGGTGCCGATCACCTTTTCTTTGGGTAAGAACTGGTAAGAATTTGAGATTTGCTTGACGGATTTGTGACACCCACCACCACCTCTTGTTAGTAGTCTGTAGGATCATATTCTTGTGTGTTTCTATTGCTGCTAACCATGGCAGGATCACAAGCTTCGACGAGACCGACCGGGAGAACATGACGAACAAACAGCTACATGATAAATTTCAGCAAATGATGAGTGGACAGGTGCAAGATGTGGTAAGCAGACTTTGACGAGGCCATGGAGAAGATAGATGGCATTGAGAAGACGTTTGAAACAAAGCTTGATAGCAAGTTTGATGAATTGCTCGTGCGTTTTCCACAACCACCGCCGGCTGCACCTATCGCACCTCTGCAAGAACGACAACAACTACGCCCCTTCCGAATCAGTATGGACGAGCTCAGCGTGTTCCTATTGAGCCAGGACAAAATTCTGGTGCCATTGCCATCGCTGTTGGTGCTTCTTTGGCTCTCGCTCTGCTGCTTTGGTGGTACCGAGGAGGATGATGAGTATGTGGGCGATTATGAGGATGAGGTTGATCAACATCGAACTACGTGCAACCACCAGCACCACAACCACCAGGTCGCCCACATGCAAATAATGGCAATATTAGGGCTCCCCTCAGTGCGAGATCATGACCATCTCCCTAAACTGAAATTGAATATTCCACCATTTGAGGGTAGATATGTTCCGATATATATCTTACTTGGGAGTTAGAAACTGAACAACGATTTACATGTTTACAATATCCCGAGGAGAGACGTGTTCTCGCCTTTGTTTGTGCTTTCACTAGCTTTGCATGTGTTTGGTGGTCGAACATTGTCGATTATATCCTGTTCCAGCTACTTGGGCTGCTTTGAAAACTGCTATATGCGTACTCGTTGGGTTCCACCATATTATCAACGTGAATTACTTCAAAAATTGCAGCGCTTAAGACAAGGAAAAATTCTGTAGAAGAATATTATCGGGAATTACAAAGCGGCTTGATTAGATGTGGTATTGTTGAGGAGAATGAAGCTATGCTTGCACGTTTTTCGGGTGGATTAAATAGAGAGATTCAGACCATTCTAGACTATAAGGATTATAATAATATCACTCGCTTATTCCATCTTGCTTGTAAAGCTGAACGTGAAGTGCAGGATCGCGAGGCATTGGCGCCGCACTAACTTTTCTCGCAGGTCGACCTTCATCATGGACACCACGTGCATCATCTACTTCCTTTCGCACCATCACCTCCTTGGTGCCACCTCCAACCGTGATACAAGAAAGCAGGCACAACCACCACTATCTCGCCAAGAGCACACCTGCGGGCCTGCATGAGTTCTTCTTCCATGGCGCCAGCACAGGCACACAAGTGATATTATTTGTCGTCGTTGTAAGGGAAGAGGACATTTTGCGAGAGAATGCAAATCTCAGCGTGTGATGGTTGCTCGAGGATGGTGGGTATGAGTCCGCTAGTGACCATGATGAGGAGAATTTGGCTCTTATTACACATGAGGAACACGGTGGAGATGATTACGATCACGAGACACAATACATGGCTCTTGAAGATCTTTGACAGTATGAATGTTTAGTTGCTCAACGTGTTTTGAGTGTGCAGGTTACACAAGCTGAGCAAAATTAGAGGCATAATTTGTTTCATACAAAGGAGTTGTGAAGGAACGTTCTATTAGCGTCATCATAGATGGAGGAGCTGCAACAACTTGGCTAGCATGGAGATGGTGGAGAAGCTATCTCTCACCACAAGACCACATCCACATCCTTACTACATCCAATGGTTCAACAACAATGCAAGGTTAAGGTAACACGTCTTTGTTAGGTGTGCATTTTAGTATCTCTACATATGCTGATTATGTTGATTGTGATGTGGTACCTATGCAAGCATGTTCCTTGTTACTTGGTAGACCATGGCAATTTGATAAAAATTCTGTACACCATGGTATAAACAATCAGTATACTCCTGTTCATAAGGATAAAATATTACTTTGCTTCCTATGACTCCCGAGTCCATTTTGAAAGATGATATTAATAGAGCTAATAAAGCAAAACAGAGAAAAATAAGAGTGAAAATCAGATTGTGGCAAAAGAATTTGAGCAACACATGAAGCCTAATAATAAACCATCTCATGTTGTTTCGAAATTAAATTGAAAAGTGCATGGAGTTACAAGTGATGATTTCTGGGACTTTGAAGCCACCATAATGAGTGCATGAAGCCTTGGACGAAATATACAAGATGCCACTTCATAAATTTCGTCCAGAGGCTATTCTAGGTGCAAGGCGTCACCTTATTATTGGGCCAGACCCATGTAATTTCGAAATACATTAGTATAAGCTATTTTTAGAGTCTCAGATGTGTGGGAAACAAGAGATAGGGTTAGTTTGGACCCTCCACCAAGGGCCACGAAATTCACCCCTCTTCCTCCATATATACAAAGGCTTAGGGCACCGTTTAGACTTGGGTTTTGTTTAGATCAAAAGTTCGCCATAGCTGCAACTTCGCTGATTTCGTTTGTGTTCAACGACTGCACAAAGCGCCATGTAACCCCACCTTGATCAATAAAGCTTTCATCTTATATTCGCAATATCCAGATTGCAATCTTAGTTTCTTGCTTGTTCTTCGTTTGCTCTGCAGGAAGCAGACCTTCGTGGTCGGGGTTGATCGTGCTCGGCGTGGTCAATAACCTCTCGGAGTTGGTTTAGCGATTGCTAAAGGCGCGACGTCCTCAAGACGTTCAGAGTCGGATCGTCAAAGTCGACTTCATCCAAAACGATAGCCACCATCTCATCGAAAAGACGGACACCCTCGCCTCTATCATCCTTACTACATCCAATGGTTCAACAACAGCGGCAAGGTGAAGGTAACACGATCTTGTTCGTGTGCATTTTAGTATCTCTACATATGCTGATTATGTTGATTGTGATGTCGTACCTATGCAAGCATGTTCCTTGTTACTTGGTAGACCATGGCAATTTGATAAAATTACCATGGTAGAAACAATCAAGATACTCTTGTTCATAAGGATAAAATATTACTTTGCTTCCTATGACTCCTGAGTCCATTTTGAAAGATGATATTAATAGAGCTAATAAAGCAAAACAGAGAAAATAAGAGTGAAAATCAGATTGTGGCAAAAGAATTTGAGCAACACATGAAGCCTAATAATAAACCATCTCGTTGTTGCTTCGAAATTAAATTGAAAAGTGCATGTTTACTTGCCACCAAATCTGATATTGATGAGCTAGATTTTAGCAAATCTATTTGCTATGCTTTTGTGTGCAAAGAGGCATTATTTTCATTCGAGGACGTGCCTTCCTCTTTGCCCCCTGCTGTCACTAACATTTTGCAGAGTTCACGACGTCTTTCCACAAGACGTGCCACCGGATTACCACCTATTCGAGGGATTGAGCATCAAATTGACTTAATTCGGTGCATCATTACCCAACCGTGCACCATACCGCACCAATCCGGAGGAGACGAAGGAGATTATCGTCAATCACAGGAGCTGCTCGACAAAGGTTATATACGCGAATCCCTTAGTCCTTGTCTGTTCCTATTATTCTAGTGCCGAAAAGGATGGTACATCACGTATGTGTGTTGATTGTAGAGGCATTAATAATATTACTATTCGTTATCGTCACCCTATTCCTAGGCTAGATGATATGCTTGATGAATTGAGTGGCTCTACAATATTCTCCAAAGTTGATTTGCGTGAGTGGATACCATCAAATTCGTATGAAATTGGGAGATGAATGGAAAACAACATTTAAAACTAAGTTTGGATTATATGAGTGGTTAGTCATGCCTTTTGGGTTAACTAATGCACCTAGTACTTTCATGAGATTAATGAACGAAGTTTTACGTGCTTTCATTGGACGATTTGTGGTAGTCTATTTTGATGATATCTTGATTTATAGCAAATCTTTGGAAGAACATTTGGAACATTTACGTGTTGTTTTTAATGCTCTACGTGATGCACGCTTGTTTGGTAACCTTGGGAAGTGCACCTTTTGCACCGATCGAGTATCTTTTCTTGGCTATGTTGTTACTCCACAGGAATTGAAGTTGATAAAGCCAAGATTGAAGCTATTGAGAGTTGGCCGCAGCCCAAAACGGTCACACAAGTGAGGAGTTTCCTTGGCCTCGCTGGTTTCTATAGGCGTTTTGTGAGAGATTTCAGCACCATTGCTGCACCTCTCAATGAGCTTACAAAGAAGGATGTGCCTTTTGTTTGGGGTACCGCACGGGAAGAAGCCTTCACGGTATTGAAAGATAAGTTGACACATGCTCCTTTACTCCAACTTCCCGATTTTAATAAGACTTTTGAGCTTGAATGTGATGCTAGTGGAATTGGATTAGGAGGTGTGTTATTACAAGATGGCAAACCTGTTGCATACTTTTACGAAAAATTGAGTGGGCCTAGTCTGAATTACTCTACTTATGATAAGGAATTATATGCTCTTGTTAGGACTTTAGAAAGATGGCAACATTATTTATGGCCCAAAGAATTTGCTATACATTTCGATCATGAATCTTTGAAACATATTAAAAGTCAAGCTAAACTGAATCGTAGACATGCTAAATGGGTAGAATTCATTGAGACTTTCCTTATGTCATTAAACACAAGAAGGGTAAAGAAAATGTTATTCTTGATGCATTGTCTCGTCGCTATACTATGCTTTCACAACTTGACTTCAAAATATTTGGTTTGGAGACCATCAAAGATCAATATGTGCATGATGCTGATTTTAAAGATGTATTGCAGAATTGTAAAGAAGGAAGAACATGGAACAAGTTTGTCGTTAATGATGGATTTGTGTTCCGTGCTAACAAGCTATGCATTCCAGCTAGCTCCGTTCGTCTTTTGTTGTTGCAGGAGGCGCATGGAGGAGGACTAATGGGACACTTTGGCGTGAAGAAGACGGAGGACGTACTTGCTACACATTTCTTTTGGCCAAAGATGAGACGGATGTTGAGCGTTTTATTGCTCGTTTGCACTACATGTCAAAAAGCTAAGTCACGACTCAATCCTCATGGTTTATATATGCCTTTGCCTGTACCTAGTGTTCCTTGGGAGGATATATCTATGGACTTTGTTTTAGGTTTACCTAGAACAAAGAAGGGAGGATAGCATATTTGTTGTCGTGGATAGATTCTCTAAAATGGCACACTTTATACCATGTCATAAAAGCGATGATCTTTGTCAATGTTGCTGATTTGTTCTTTCGTGAAATTATTCGCTTGCATGGTGTGCCAAATACTATTGTTTCAGATCGTGATACTAAATTTCTTAGCCACTTTTGGAGATGTTTATGGGCTAAGTTGGGGACTAAACCGCTTTTAGTACTACTTGTCACCCCCAAACCGATGGACAAACTGAAGTAGTCAATAGAACATTGTCTACTATGCTTAGGGCTGTTCTAAAGAAAAATAAGAAAATGTGGGAGGAATGCTTGCCTCATATTGAATTTGCTTATAATCGTTCATTGCATTCTACTACTAAGATGTGCCCTTTTGAAGTTGTGTATGGTTTCCTACCTCGTGCACCTATTGATTTGTTGCCTCTTCCATCTTCGGAGAAGGTTAATTTTGATGCTAAAGAACGTGCTGAATTGATTTTAAAAATGCATGAGTTAACTAAGGAAAACATTGAGCGTATGAATGCTAAATATAAACTTGCTGGAGATAAGGGTAGAAAACATGTTGTGTTTGCACTGGAGATCTTGTTTGGTTACATTTGCGTAAGGATAGATTTCTGATTTATAAATCAAAGCTAATGCCACGTGCTGCTGGTCCCTTTAAGGTGTTGGAGAAAGTAAATGATAATGCATATAAACTTGAGCTGCCCTGCAGATTTTGGGGTTAGTCCCACTTTTAACATTGCAGATTTGAAGCCATATTTGGGTGAGGAAGATGAACTTCCGTCGAGGACGACTTCATTTCAAGAAGGGAGGATGATGAGGACATCAATACCATTGTTACACCCACAGCCCATCTTTGCTATACATCTTGGACCAATTACTAGAGCTCACAAGACGCCAACTAAATTACGTGTACTTTCGTTTCTTGGTAATGATTTTAATGTTCATGAGAATATGATCTTTGCCTAAATTGGATACATTTGTTTTGCTTACAAATGAAGGGCCTAGCTTGGAGAAGGATGAACATTGGAGCAAGAACAAGCATGGAGATGATGGCATGCACAAGGGGACAAGAATGGAGTTACAAGTGATGATTTCAGGACTTTGAAGCCACCATAATGAGTGCATGAAGCCTTGGACGAAATATACAAGATGCCACTTCATAAATTTCGTCCAGAGGCTATTCTAGGTCTTTCGTCACCTTATTATTGGGCCAGCCCATGTAATTTCGAAATACATTAGTATAAGCTATTTTTAGAGTCTCAGATGTGGGGAAACAAGAGATAGGGTTAGTTTGGACCCCTCCACCAAGGGCCACGAAATTCACCCCTCTTCCTCCATATATACAGCCGCTTAGGGCACCGTTTAGACTTGGGTTTTGTTTAGATCAAAAGTTCGCCATAGCTGCAACTTCGCAGATTTCGTTTGTGTTCAACGACTGCACAAAGGCGCCACAGAACCCCACCTTGATCAATAAAGCTTTCATCTTATATTCGCAATATCCAGATTGCAATCTTAGTTTCTTGCTTGTTCTTCGTTTGCTGCGCAGGAAACAGACCTTCGTGGTCGAGTTGATCGTGCTCGGCGTGGTCAATAACCTCTCGGAGTTGGTTTAGCGATTGCTAAGGCGCGGCGCCCCTCGACGTTCAGTAGTCGGATCGTCAAAGTCGACTTCATCCAAAACGATAGCCACCATCTCATCGAAGGCGGGACACCTCGCCTCTATCATCCTTACTACATCCAATGGTTCAACAACAGCGGCAAGGTGAAGGTAACACATCTTTGTTCGTGTGCATTTTAGTATCTCTACATATGCTGATTATGTTGATTGTGATGTCGTACCTATGCAAGCATGTTCCTTGTTACTTGGTAGACCATGGCAATTTGATAAAATTACCATGGTAGAAACAATCAATATACTCTTGTTCATAAGGATAAAAATATTACTTTGCTTCCTATGACTCCTGAGTCCATTTTGAAAGATGATATTAATAGAGCTAATAAAGCAAAACAGAGAAAAATAAGAGTGAAAATCAGATTGTGGCAAAAGAATTTGAGCAACACATGAAGCCTAATAATAAACCATCTCGTTGTTTTCGAAATTAAATTGAAAAGTGCATGTTTACTTGCCACCAAATCTGATATTGATGAGCTAGATTTTAGCAAATCTATTTGCTATGCTTTTGTGTGCAAAGAGGCATTATTTTCATTCGAGGACGTGCCTTCCTCTTTGCCCCTGCTGTCACTAACATTTTGCAGAGTTCGCCGACGTCTTTCCACAAGGCGTGCCACCGGATTACCACCTATTCGAGGGATTGAGCATCAAATTGACTTAATTCCGGTGCATCATTACCCAACCGTGCACCATACCGCACCAATCCAGAGGAGACGAAGGAGATTATCGTCAAGTCACATGTGAGCTGCTCGACAAAGGTTATATACGAATCCCTTAGTCCTTGTGCTGTTCCTATTATTCTAGTGCCGAAAAGGATGGTACATCACGTATGTGTGTTGATTGTAGAGGCATTAATAATATTACTATTCGTTATCGCCACCCTATTCCTAGGCTAGATGATATGCTTGATGAATTGAGTGGCTCTACAATATTCTCCAAAGTTGATTTGCGTAGTGGATACCATCAAATTCGTATGAAATTGGGAGATGAATGGAAAACAGCATTTAAAACTAAGTTTGGATTATATGAGTGGTTAGTCATGCCTTTTGGGTTAACTAATGCACCTAGTACTTTCATGAGATTAATGAACGAAGTTTTACGTGCTTTCATTGGACGATTTGTGGTAGTCTATTTTGATGATATACTGATTTATAGCAAATCTTTGGAAGAACATTTGGAACATTTACGTGTTGTTTTTAATGCTCTACGTGATGCACGCTTGTTTGGTAACCTTGGGAAGTGCACCTTTTGCACCGACCGAGTATCTTTTCTTGGCTATGTTGTTACTCCACAGGAATTGAAGTTGATAAAGCCAAGATTGAAGCTATTGAGAGTTGGCCGCAGCCCAAAACGGTCACACAAGTGAGGAGTTTCCTTGGCCTCGCTGGTTTCTATAGGCGTTTTGTGAGAGATTTCAGCACCATTCTGCACCTCTCAATGAGCTTACAAAGAAGGATGTGCCTTTTGTTTGGGGTACCGCACGGAAGAAGCCTTCACGGTATTGAAAGATAAGTTGACACATGCTCCTTTACTCCAACTTCCTGATTTTAATAAGACTTTTGAGCTTGAATGTGATGCTAGTGGAATTGGATTAGGAGGTGTGTTATTACAAGATGGCAAACCTGTTGCATACTTTTACGAAAAATTGAGTGGGCCTAGTCTGAATTACTCTACTTATGATAAGGAATTATATGCTCTTGTTGGACTTTAGAAAGATGGCAACATTATTTATGGCCCAAAGAATTTGCTATACATTACGATCATGAATCTTTGAAACATATTAAAAGTCAAGCTAAACTGAATCGTAGACATGCTAAATGGGTAGAATTCATTGAGACTTTCCCTTATGTCATTAAACACAAGAAGGGTAAAGAAAATGTTATTGTTGATGCATTGTCTCGTCGCTATACTATGCTTTCACAACTTGACTTCAAAATATTTGGTTTGGAGACCATCAAAGATCAATATGTGCATGATGCTGATTTTAAAGATGTATTGCAGAATTGTAAAGAAGGAAGAACATGGAACAAGTTTGTCGTTAATGATGGATTTGTGTTCGTGCTAACAAGCTATGCATTCCAGCTAGCTCCGTTCGTCTTTTGTTGTTGCAGGAGGCGCATGGAGGAGGACTAATGGGACACTTTGGCGTGAAGAAGACGGAGGACGTACTTGCTACACATTTCTTTTGGCCAAAGATGAGGCGGGATGTTGAGCGTTTATTGCTCATTGCACTACATGTCAAAAAGCTAAGTCACGACTCAACCCTCATGGTTTATATATGCCTTTGCCTATACCTAGTGTTCCTTGGGAGGATATATCTATGGACTTTGTTTTAGGTTTACCTAGAACAAAGAAGGGGAGGGATAGCATATTTGTTGTCGTGGATAGATTCTCGAAAATGGCACACTTTATACCATGTCATAAAAGCGATGATCTTTGTCAATGTTGCTGATTTGTTCTTTCGTGAAATTATTCGCTTGCATGGTGTGCCAAATACTATTGTTTCAGATCGTGATACTAAATTTCTTAGCCACTTTTGGAGATGTTTATGGGCTAAGTTGGGGACTAAACTGCTTTTTAGTACTACTTGTCACCCCCAAACTGATGGACAAACTGAAGTAGTCAATAGAACATTGTCTACTATGCTTAGGGCTGTTCTAAAGAAAAATAAGAAAATGTGGGAGGAATGCTTGCCTCATATTGAATTTGCTTATAATCGTTCATTGCATTCTACTACTAAGATGTGCCCTTTTGAAGTTGTGTATGGTTTCCTACCTCGTGCACCTATTGATTTGTTGCCTCTTCCATCTTGGAGAAGGTTAATTTTGATGCTAAAGAACGTGCTGAATTGATTTTAAAAATGCATGAGTTAACTAAGGAAAACATTGAGCGTATGAATGCTAAATATAAACTTCTCTGGAGATAAGGGTAGAAAACATGTTGTGTTTGCACTGGAGATCTTGTTTGGTTACATTTGCGAAGGATAGATTTCTGATTTGCGCAAATCAAAGCTAATGCCACGTGCTGCTGGTCCCTTTAAGGTGTTGGAGAAAGTAAATGATAATGCATATAAACTTGAGCTGCCTGCAGATTTTGGGGTTAGTCCCACTTTTAACATTGCAGATTTGAAGCCATATTTGGGTGAGGAAGATGAACTTCCGTCGAGGACGACTTCATTTCAAGAAGGGAGGATGATGAGGACATCAATACCATTGTTACACCCACAGCCCATGCTGCTATACATCTTGGACCAATTACTAGAGCTCACAAGACGCCAACTAAATTACCGGTACTTTCGTTTCTTGGTAATGATTTTAATGTTCATGAGAATATGATGCTGCTTAAATTGGATACATTTGTTTTGCTTACAAATGAAGGGCCTAGCTTGGAGAAGGATGAACATTGGAGCAAGAACAAGCATGGAGATGATGGCATGCACAAGGGGACAAGAATGGAGTTACAAGTGATGATTTCAGGACTTTGAAGCCACCATAATGAGTGCATGAAGCCTTGGACGAAATATACAAGATGCCACTTCATAAATTTCGTCCAGAGGCTATTCTAGGTGCTGCGTCACCTTATTATTGGGCCAGGCCCATGTAATTTCGAAATACATTAGTATAAGCTATTTTAGAGTCAGTATGTGTGGGGAAACAAGAGATAGGGTTAGTTTGGACCCTCCACCAAGGGCCACGAAATTCACCCCTCTTCCTCCATATATACAGCGCTTAGGGCACCGTTTAGACTTGGGTTTTGTTTAGATCAAAAGTTCGCCATAGCTGCAACTTCGGCGTGCCGTTTGTGTTCAACGACTGACAAAGGCGCCACAGAACCCCACCTTGATCAATAAAGCTTTCATCTTATATTCGCAATATCCAGATTGCAATCTTAGTTTCTTGCTTGTTCTTCGTTTGCCTGCAGGAAACAGACCTTCGTGGTCAGGTTGATCGTGCTCCGGCGTGGTCAATAACCTCTCGGAGTTGGTTTAGCGATTGCTAAGGCGCGACGTCCTCGCACGTTCGTAGTCGGATCGTCAAAGTCGACTTCATCCAAAACGATAGCCACCATCTCATCGAAAGACGGGACACCCTCGCCTCTATCATCCTTACTACATCCAATGGTTCAACAACAGCGGCAAGGTGAAGGTAACACGTACTGTTCGTGTGCATTTTAGTATCTCTACATATGCTGATTATGTTGATTGTGATGTCGTACCTATGCAAGCATGTTCCTTGTTACTTGGTAGACCATGGCAATTTGATAAAAATTACCATGGTAGAAACAATCAGTATACTCTTGTTCATAAGGATAAAAATATTACTTTGCTTCCTATGACTCCTGAGTCCATTTTGAAAGATGATATTAATAGAGCTAATAAAGCAAAACAGAGAAAAATAAGAGTGAAAATCAGATTGTGGCAAAAGAATTTGAGCAACACATGAAGCCTAATAATAAACCATCTACCGTTGCTTACGAAATTAAATTGAAAAGTGCATGTTTACTTGCCACCAAATCTGATATTGATGAGCTAGATTTTAGCAAATCTATTTGCTATGCTTTTGTGTGCAAAGAGGCATTATTTTCATTCGAGGGCGTGCCTTCCTCTTTGCCCCTCGCTGTCACTAACATTTTGGGGAGTTCACGACGTCTTTCCACAAGGCGTGCCACCGGATTACCACCTATTCGAGGGATTGAGCATCAAATTGACTTAATTCCGGTGCATCATTACCCAACCGTGCACCATACCGCACCAATCCAGAGGAGACGAAGGAGATTATCGTCAAGTCACAGGAGCTGCTCGACAAAGGTTATATCGCGAATCCCTTAGTCCTTGTGCTGTTCCTATTATTCTAGTGCCGAAAAAGGATGGTACATCACGTATGTGTGTTGATTGTAGAGGCATTAATAATATTACTATTCGTTATCGTCACCCTATTCCTAGGCTAGATGATATGCTTGATGAATTGAGTGGCTCTACAATATTCTCCAAAGTTGATTTGCGAGTGGATACCATCAAATTCGTATGAAATTGGGAGATGAATGGAAAACAGCATTTAAAACTAAGTTTGGATTATATGAGTGGTTAGTCATGCCTTTTGGGTTAACTAATGCACCTAGTACTTTCATGAGATTAATGAACGAAGTTTTACGTGCTTTCATTGGACGATTTGTGGTAGTCTATTTTGATGATATCTTGATTTATAGCAAATCTTTGGAAGAACATTTGGAACATTTACGTGTTGTTTTTAATGCTCTACGTGATGCACGCTTGTTTGGTAACCTTGGGAAGTGCACCTTTTGCACCGACCGAGTATCTTTTCTTGGCTATGTTGTTACTCCACAGGAATTGAAGTTGATAAAGCCAAGATTGAAGCTATTGAGAGTTGGCGCAGCCCAAAACGGTCACACAAGTGAGGAGTTTCCTTGGCCTCGCTGGTTTCTATAGGCGTTTTGTGAGAGATTTCAGCACCATTGCTGCACCTCTCAATGAGCTTACAAAGAAGGATGTGCCTTTTGTTTGGGGTACCGCACAGGAAGAAGCCTTCACGGTATTGAAAGATAAGTTGACACATGCTCCTTTACTCCAACTTCCTGATTTTAATAAGACTTTTGAGCTTGAATGTGATGCTAGTGGAATTGGATTAGGAGGTGTGTTATTACAAGATGGCAAACCTGTTGCATACTTTTCTGAAAAATTGAGTGGGCCTAGTCTGAATTACTCTACTTATGATAAGGAATTATATGCTCTTGTTCGGACTTTAGAAAGATGGCAACATTATTTATGGCCCAAAGAATTTGCTATACATTCTGATCATGAATCTTTGAAACATATTAAAAGTCAAGCTAAACTGAATCGTAGACATGCTAAATGGGTAGAATTCATTGAGACTTTCCCTTATGTCATTAAACACAAGAAGGGTAAAGAAAATGTTATTGCTGATGCATTGTCTCGTCGCTATACTATGCTTTCACAACTAGACTTCAAAATATTTGGTTTGGAGACCATCAAAGATCAATATGTGCATGATGCTGATTTTAAAGATGTATTGCAGAATTGTAAAGAAGGAAGAACATGGAACAAGTTTGTCGTTAATGATGGATTTGTGTTCCGTGCTAACAAGCTATGCATTCCAGCTAGCTCCGTTCGTCTTTTGTTGTTGCAGGAGGCGCATGGAGGAGGACTAATGGGACACTTTGGCGTGAAGAAGACGGAGGACGTACTTGCTACACATTTCTTTTGGCCAAAGATGAGGACGGATGTTGAGCGTTTATTGCTCATTGCACTACATGTCAAAAAGCTAAGTCACGACTCAATCCTCATGGTTTATATATGCCTTTACTGTACCTAGTGTTCCTTGGGAGGATATATCTATGGACTTTGTTTTAGGTTTACCTAGAACAAAGAAGGGAGGATAGCATATTTGTTGTCGTGGATAGATTCTCTAAAATGGCACACTTTATACCATGTCATAAAAGCGATGATCTTTGTCAATGTTGCTGATTTGTTCTTTCGTGAAATTATTCGCTTGCATGGTGTGCCAAATACTATTGTTTCAGATCGTGATACTAAATTTCTTAGCCACTTTTGGAGATGTTTATGGGCTAAGTTGGGGACTAAACTGCTTTTTAGTACTACTTGTCACCCCAAACCGATGGACAAACTGAAGTAGTCAATAGAACATTGTCTACTATGCTTAGGGCTGTTCTAAAGAAAAATAAGAAAATGTGGGAGGAATGCTTGCCTCATATTGAATTTGCTTATAATCGCTCATTGCATTCTACTACTAAGATGTGCCCTTTTGAAGTTGTGTATGGTTTCCTACCTCGTGCACCTATTGATTTGTTGCCTCTTCCATCTTGGAGAAGGTTAATTTTGATGCTAAAGAACGTGCTGAATTGATTTTAAAAATGCATGAGTTAACTAAGGAAAACATTGAGCGTATGAATGCTAAATATAAACTTCTTTGGAGATAAGGGTAGAAAACATGTTGTGTTTGCACCGAGATCTTGTTTGGTTACATTTGCGTAAGGATAGATTTCTGATTTGCGCAAATCAAAGCTAATGCCACGTCTTGCTTGGTCCCTTTAAGGTGTTGGAGAAAGTAAATGATAATGCATATAAACTTGAGCTGCTGCAGATTTTGGGGTTAGTCCCACTTTTAACATTGCAGATTTGAAGCCATATTTGGGTGAGGAAGATGAACTTCCGTCGAGGACGACTTCATTTCAAGAAGGGGAGGATGATGAGGACATCAATACCATTGTTACACCCACAGCCCTCGCTGCTATACATCTTGGACCAATTACTAGAGCTCACAAGACGCCAACTAAATTACTGTGTACTTTTGTTTCTTGGTAATGATTCTAATGTTCATGAGAATATGACGCTGCTTAAATTGGATACATTTGTTTTGCTTACAAATGTAGGGCCTAGCTTGGAGAAGGATGAACATTGGAGCAAGAACCAGCATGGAGATGATGGCATGCTAAGGGGACAAGAATGGAGTTACAAGTGATGATTTCAGGACTTTGAAGCCACCATAATGAGTGCATGAAGCCTTGGACGAAATATACAAGATGCCACTCCATAAATTTCGTCCAGAGGCTATTCTAGGTGCTGCGTCACCTTATTATTGGGCCAGGCCCATGTAATTTCGAAATACATTAGTATAGGCTATTTTAGAGTCCGTATGTGGGGAAACAAGAGATAGGGTTAGTTTGGACCCTCCACCAAGGGCCACGAAATTCACCCCTCTTCCTCCATATATACAGCCCTTAGGGCACCGTTTAGACTTGGGTTTTGTTTAGATCAAAAGTTCGCCATAGCTGCAAACAGCATGCCGTTTGTGTTCAACGACTGGACAAAGGCGCCACGTAACCCCACCTTGATCAATAAAGCTTTCATCTTATATTCGCAATATCCAGATTGCCATCTCAGTTTCTTGCTTGTTCTTCGTTTGCTCGCAGGAAATAGACCCTCGTGGTCAGGTTGATCGTGCTCCGGCGTGGTCAATAACCTCTCGAAGTTGGTTTAGCGATTGCTAAGGTGCGACGTCCTCGCACGTTCGTAGTCGGATCGTCAAAGTCGACTTCCACCAAAGCGAAATCCACCATCTCATCGAAAGACGGGACACCTCTGCCTCTATCATTCTTTGTCATACACGGGATAGTTAAGTTGAGCACCGGAGAGTTTTTCACTAAAATAAGCAATGACTCGTTTTTCTTGCATTAAAACTCCGCCAATTCCGGTACCACTTGCATCACAATGGACCTCAAAAGTTTTGTCAAAATTGGGAAAGCAAGAATTGGAGCATGAGTAAGCAAAGACTTGAGCTCATCAAAAGCGTTTGATTGCAAAGGTCCCCAAACAAAAGGAGTATTCTTCTTACTCAAAGCATGCAAAGGGGCTGCAATAGTGCTAAAGTTTTTCACAAAGCGGCGATAAAAACCTGCAAGACCAAGGAAACTTCACACTTGTTGCAAATTGGTGGGTTGGGGCCAAGTTTTAATTGCTTTGATCTTAGTTTCATCAACATGGACACCCTTGGAGGAGACAACGAAACCCAAAGAAAACCACTTTGTCAACTCCAAAAGTGCATTTCTTCAAGTTTGCATAAAGACTTTCCTTTCGAAGTGTTTGCAAAACAAGCTTAACGTGATCAAGATGCTCTTTCATGGTTTTGCTAAACACAAGAATGTCATCGAAGTAAACCACAACAAAGATTCCAATATAAGGTCTAAGCACATGATGCATGAGAAGCACAAAAGTTCCGGGAGCTTCCGACAAACCCATGGGCATAACCAACCATTCATATAAGCCAAATTTTGTTTTGAAAGCAGTTTTCCATTCATCACCCTCATGAATGCGGATTTGATAATAGCCACTTTTAAGATCAATTTTTGAGAAAAAGTTGGCTCCACTAAGTTCATCAAGCATATCATCTAACCGAGGAATGGGATGCCTATAGCACACGGTGATAGCATTTATGGGTCTACAATCGAGCACAAGCGGAAACTTCCATCGGGCTTAGGCACAAGTATAACGGGCACGGCACAAGGGCTTAAGCTTTCACGTACATGACCGTTGTCGAGTAGTTGTTGTACTTGCCGTTGAATCTCCTTGGTTTCTTGGGATTGACACGGTAGGGAGCTTTGTTTGGAAGTGGCGCTCCGGGATGAGGTCGATTCGATGCTCAATGCCTCAAGAGGAGGTAGACCCGAGGTAGCTCATCGGGAAAACATCTTGAAATTCCTGCAAAGAGATTGAAACACCAAAGGTAGCTCATGAGTGGTGTTAGTTTGTGGTTCTCCATCCTTGCACACTAGGACAAAGTGCATCACACTCGATGGGTTCTCACACACTTCTCTCATCTCATGTTTGGTGGCTAATAGTATGAGGTTTTTTCTCTAGGCTAAGAGGCGCCAAATTTGGCTTGTGGCTCTCACTCACTTTTGGTGGCTCACTTTCTCACTCTTCTCTCTTTGGTTGGTGGCTTGTTTGTCGGCTATCACTTGACTAGGAGACATGGGTCGAGGACATATTCTTTGCCTTTCATCTTGAAGCTATAGTGGTTTGTACGCCCATTGTGGTAGACACCACGGTCGAATTGCCATGGCCGACCAAGGAGGAGGTGGCAAACGGTCATTGGGACCACATCACACCCAAAGTGTCTTCATATGCACCGATTTTGAAGGATACATGGACCGTATGCTCAACTCGTATAGTGCCGAGTCACTTAGCCATTGAACCTTGTATGGTTGCGGATGCTTCTTCTTGACCAATTGGAGCTTGGAGCATAGTTCTTCGCTTGCCAAGTTGTGGCAACTACCTCCATCGATGATGACCTTGACGGATCTCCCATTGATACCGGCCTTTGTGTGGAAGATGTGGCATCGTTGGTCTTCTTCTTGGTGATGTTGAAGTGTCAAGACTTTGGAGACAACAAGAGCGGGGCTCGTATCTTCATCACAAAAGACTTGATCATCTTCATCCTCATTCACGCGCCGGTGCATGGCCACTTGCTCAATAGCTTCCATTTCATCTTCACTCATTGAGTCGTATGTGCCATCGTCGTTGAGTATCATGGTGCGCTTGTTGGTGCATTCATAGGACTTGTGGCCTCTCGCCGCAAGTGAAACACTTGAAGGAGCTTGTCTTGACGGTCTCATCGGGTTGAGTAGATGATGAAGCACGCGCTTGAAGTTGCTTGTAGTAGGAGGAGGGCGACTTGAACTTGTGGAAGTTTTCTTGTAACTTGACTTGTCGTCGTTGCTTGGAGAAGGCTTGATTGATGTCGAAGTTGGAGTAGTTGTTGAAGCTTGGTTGTTGGAGAAGCCGTGTATCTTGGAGGAGTACTTGGCGTACTTGAAGTCATCTTGCACTTGACGTTCCGCCTTTGTAGCTTGATGCACGAGCTCAATGAGGTTGGAGTAGGGTTGGAAGTCGGCGATCTTCTTGATGGGATGATTGAGTCCATTCAAGAATCGTGCCATTGTTTGCTCATCATCTTCCTTGACATTGGCTCGAATCATGGCAATCTCCATTTCTTTGTAGTATTCTTCAACACTCTTTGTTCCTTGCTTGAGGAGTTGTAGCTTCTTGAAGAGATCACGGTTGTAGTAGGTTGGCACAAAACGTGCTCGCATGACATCCTTCATTTGAGCCCAAGTGGTGATTGGAGGTTCACCTCTTGCTTGTCGGCGCTCAAGGACTTGTTCCCACCATATGAGCACATAGTCTTGGAACTCAAGTGATGCCATAGCGATCTTCTTCTCTTCCTCATAGTTGTGCAAACGAAAGATTTTTTCGACCTTCAATGCCCATGAGAGGTACTCTTCGGGATCATTGGTTCCATTGAACTTGGGCATTGTGAACTTGAGCTTGCCATAGCGATGTTCTTCATTGTTTTGAGGTCGATGTTGATGATGACGTTCTTGACGTGGAGGGTAATCATCCTCATGTTGCTCTTGGCGAGGAGGAAGTCCATGATCAGCTTTCTCTTGTTGACCTTGAGTTTGAGGATGAGCTTGAGGAGCTTGACGTTGCGCACGCGGATGGTAGTTCCTCTCTTGTATTTCTTCACGAAGTGCTTCTTCTTGATTGCGCCTTTAGCGATTGCGGTTGGCTAGAGCTCGAGTTGATGCTTGAAGGGCGTGCCCGCCTCAAGAGCTTGTGCTTCGTTGTTGTTGTTGAAGACGTTGAGCCTCGGCGCCTTGTTCCTCTGGTGTAGGCGCCGTTCTTGTTCTTGTTGGTGGCGAAGACGTTGTCGTTCTTGAGCTTGAGCAAATGCCATTTGGCTCGATTGAGGACGAGGAACTTCTTCATCAACTTGCTCTTGGAGATTCTTGTCGTAGCGGGTTGCGAGATGCATGACGGTCTTGACGCGCGGCTCGACGAAGAATGTTCGATGACGGTGTACTTGTGTCGGAGAAGGAGTCGTCGGAATGGCGACTTGAGTGGCTCCGTCTTGAGTGTGAAGAGGTAGAAGTACGCCGGTTCACCAACAAGGCGCGGATCTCGTCCATTCTTGCATCGTTTCTTTCTTCAGCGCGTCGAGTTTGTTGTCGAAGTAATCTCGTACGTTTCTTGGAGAGTCGCAAGTCGGTGGAGAGGTTGTCGATGCGTTCGCTCATTGCTTGTTGCTCTTGATGGAGAGCTCGCTATGCCGCCAAAGAGGTGGCTCTTGGTGACGACGATGACATGTCGTCGTCTTGCTCGATGAAGAGTGGATTTGTAGAAGAACTTGGCCTATCCATCATTTCAAGCAAATTGTGAGTGGTAGAAAGAGAAGAATGAATACCAATGTACCTTTGACCGGTTGAAGATGAATCAAGTTCACTCAAATGCGGACAATGAAATAGCACTATTGGTACCGATCCTTGTCGATTCTCACACCTACACAAGTAAAAGCTTTTGGTGGAGCTTGGTTAGGATGGTGGCACAAAATTGATTGCAATCGTTAGCTTGACTCAAAATGTTGAAGAAGATTCGCAAATTCAGAAATGTAACAAGTAGACCAAGCAAGTAGTGGTACACGGAAACACACACTAAATAGATAAATGGGATTGTGCAAACCAAAAGTGAGCCAAAATGTGGAATCCATTTAAAATGCTCTTGTTGCACAATACTAGAGAAACGCTAGCACGATTGCACAATAGACGGATACGGAGCTTGTGCACAACCTACTAGGAAAAAATGCAACGATCTCTATCCCAATTATGCTATATGTATGGTATTTCGGTGCAATGATGATGAGGACATGACTACCTTTGATAAGACCAAAAATATTGCATACATGCATATTTGTCAGGTGATTTCTAGAGCAAACTATTCAATAATCTATTTATGTTATCCAGAACAAAAATACTTCACACACTTTTGTGTTTTGTCAAATTGCAGGTGTGTGGGACATTTGTACAATCCACATATGAAGATAAGGGAAACGGAGAAGTTTAGGTGCTGTTCAAAAAGTCTTCTCACGTCACTTTTGGGTCAAGAGAAGATAGAGTCCAAGTCTTTCACGTTCTGGATTCAGATTCGGACTGCACAGACATACCTGACTCAAAACGCCAACAACTTTTTTTGTTGGAAAGTAGATTTCATGCTCTTTCCAACACAATTGGAATTGTCTTAAAATACGTCCGGAGCATTGAGTTATGGACGAAACAATCTGACGCTGCACCAGAATCCGAGTCAAACCATAAGTCCAAAGGTGTTACGTCACCTCCACTTGGGCCCATTGGCCTTGTACGACCTAGGGTTAGTTTTAGGCTGCCTTGGGACGTCCTCCCACCTCCTTGGCCACCACCCCTTGCTCCTATATAAGTAGATCCATCTAGTAGCTTTTCCCTTGGGATTTGTTTAGTTAAAAGTTAGCCATTGCAACTTCGTGTACTTCGCTTGTGTCCAACGACCAGACCAAGACCGTTACGGATCCCCATCTTTATCAATAATTCATACATACCGCAATATTCAGATTGCTTTTATCATATTCTTGCTTGTTCTTCGATTGCTGCAGGAATAGACCTTCGTGGTCAGGTTGATCGTGTTCTGCGTGGTCAATAACCTCTCGGAGTTGGTTTAGCGATTGCTAAGGTGCAACGTCCTCAGACGTTCAGAGTCGGATCGTCAAAGTCGACTTCCACCAAAGCGAAATCCACCATCTCATCGAAAGACGGGACACCTTTGCCTCCATCAAATTCGTATGAAATTGGGAGATGAATGGAAAACAGCATTTAAAACTAAGTTTGGATTATATGAGTGGTTAGTCATGCCTTTTGGGTTAACTAATGCACCTAGTACTTTCATGAGATTAATGAGCGAAGTTTTACGTGCTTTCATTGGACGATTTGTGGTAGTCTATTTTGATGATATCTTGATTTATAGCAAATCTTTGGAAGAACATTTGGAACATTCGTGCTGTTGTTTTTAATGCTCTACGTGATGCACGTTTGTTTGGTAACCTTGGGAAGTGCACCTTTTGCACCGACCGAGTATCTTTTCTTGGCTATGTTGTTACTCCACAGGAATTGAAGTTGATAAAGCCAAGATTGAAGCTATTGAGAGTTGGCCGCAGCCCAAAACGGTCACACAAGTGAGGAGTTTCCTTGGCCTCGCTGGTTTCTATAGGCGTTTGTGAGAGATTTCAGCACCATTGCTGCACCTCTCAATGAGCTTACAAAGAAGGATGTGCCTTTTGTTTGGGGTACCGCACGGGAAGAAGCCTTCACGGTATTGAAAGATAAGTTGACACATGCTCCTTTACTCCAACTTCGATTTTAATAAGACTTTTGAGCTTGAATGTGATGCTAGTGGAATTGGATTAGGAGGTGTGTTATTACAAGATGGCAAACCTGTTGCATACTTTTCGAAAAATTGAGTGGGCCTAGTCTGAATTACTCTACTTATGATAAGGAATTATATGCTCTTGTTAGGACTTTAGAAAGATGGCAACATTATTTATGGCCCAAAGAATTTGCTATACATTACGATCATGAATCTTTGAAACATATTAAAAGTCAAGCTAAACTGAATCGTAGACATGCTAAATGGGTAGAATTCATTGAGACTTTCCTTATGTCATTAAACACAAGAAGGGTAAAGAAAATGTTATTGTTGATGCATTGTCTCGTCGCTATACTATGCTTTCACAACTTGACTTCAAAATATTTGGTTTGGAGACCATCAAAGATCAATATGTGCATGATGCTGATTTTAAAGATGTATTGCGAATTGTAAAGAAGGAAGAACATGGAACAAGTTTGTCGTTAATGATGGATTTGTGTTCCGTGCTAACAAGCTATGCATTCCAGCTAGCTCCGTTCGTCTTTTGTTGTTGCAGGAGGCGCATGGAGGAGGACTAATGGGACACTTTGGCGTGAAGAAGACGGAGGACGTACTTGCTACACATTTCTTTTGGCCAAAGATGAGACGGGATGTTGAGCGTTTTATTGCTCGCTGCACTACATGTCAAAAAGCTAAGTCACGACTCAACCCTCATGGTTTATATATGCCTTTGCCTATACCTAGTGTTCCTTGGGAGGATATATCTATGGACTTTGTTTTAGGTTTACCTAGAACAAAGAAGGGGAGGGATAGCATATTTGTTGTCGTGGATAGATTCTCGAAAATGGCACACTTTATACCATGTCATAAAAGCGATGATCTTTGTCAATGTTGCTGATTTGTTCTTTCGTGAAATTATTCGCTTGCATGGTGTGCCAAATACTATTGTTTCAGATCGTGATACTAAATTTCTTAGCCACTTTTGGAGATGTTTATGGGCTAAGTTGGGGACTAAACCGCTTTTAGTACTACTTGTCACCCCAAACCGATGGACAAACTGAAGTAGTCAATAGAACATTGTCTACTATGCTTAGGGCTGTTCTAAAGAAAAATAAGAAAATGTGGGAGGAATGCTTGCCTCATATTGAATTTGCTTATAATCGTTCATTGCATTCTACTACTAAGATGTGCCCTTTTGAAGTTGTGTATGGTTTCCTACCTCGTGCACCTATTGATTTGTTGCCTCTTCCATCTTGGAGAAGGTTAATTTTGATGCTAAAGAACGTGCTGAATTGATTTTAAAATGCATGAGTTAACTAAGGAAAACATTGAGCGTATGAATGCTAAATATAAACTTGCTGGAGATAAGGGTAGAAAACATGTTGTGTTTGCACCGGAGATCTTGTTTGGTTACATTTGCGTAAGGATAGATTTCTGATTTGCGCAAATCAAAGCTAATGCCACGTCTGCTGGTCCCTTTAAGGTGTTGGAGAAAGTAAATGATAATGCATATAAACTTGAGCTGCCGCAGATTTTGGGGTTAGTCCCACTTTTAACATTGCAGATTTGAAGCCATATTTGGGTGAGGAAGATGAACTTCCGTCGAGGACGACTTCATTTCAAGAAGGGAGGATGATGAGGACATCAATACCATTGTTACACCCACAGCCCATGCTGCTATACATCTTGGACCAATTACTAGAGCTCACAAGACGCCAACTAAATTACCGTGTACTTTCGTTTCTTGGTAATGATTTTAATGTTCATGAGAATATGATCTTGCCTAAATTGGATACATTTGTTTTGCTTACAAATGAAGGGCCTAGCTTGGAGAAGGATGAACATTGGAGCAAGAACAAGCATGGAGATGATGGCATGCACAAGGGGACAAGAATGGAGTTACAAGTGATGATTTCAGGACTTTGAAGCCACCATAATGAGTGCATGAAGCCTTGGACGAAATATACAAGATGCCACTTCATAAATTTCGTCCAGAGGCTATTCTAGGTGCTGCGTCACCTTATTATTGGGCCAGGCCCATGTAATTTCGAAATACATTAGTATAAGCTATTTTTAGAGTCTCAGATGTGTGGGGAAACAAGAGATAGGGTTAGTTTGGACCCCTCCACCAAGGGCCACGAAATTCACCCCTCTTCCTCCATATATATACGCTTTAGGGCACCGTTTAGACTTGGGTTTTGTTTAGATCAAAAGTTCGCCATAGCTGCAACTTCAGCGCGTGCCGTTTGTGTTCAACGACCGGACAAAGGCGTCCAGAACCCCACCTTGATCAATAAAGCTTTCATCTTATATTCGCAATATCCAGATTGCAATCTTAGTTTCTTGCTTGTTCTTCGTTTGCTGCAGGAAACAGACCTTCGTGGTCGAGTTGATCGTGCTCGGCGTGGTCAATAACCTCTCGGAGTTGGTTTAGCGATTGCTAAGGCGCGACGTCCTCAAGACGTTCGTAGTCGGATCGTCAAAGTCGACTTCATCCAAAACGATAGCCACCATCTCATCGAAAGGACGGACACCTCGCCTCTATCATCCTTACTACATCCAATGGTTCAACAACAGCGGCAAGGTGAAGGTAACACGTCTTGTTTCGTGTGCATTTTAGTATCTCTACATATGCTGATTATGTTGATTGTGATGTCGTACCTATGCAAGCATGTTCCTTGTTACTTGGTAGACCATGGCAATTTGATAAAATTACCATGGTAGAAACAATCGATATACTCTTGTTCATAAGGATAAAAATATTACTTTGCTTCCTATGACTCTGAGTCCATTTTGAAAGATGATATTAATAGAGCTAATAAAGCAAAACAGGAGAAAAATAAGAGTGAAAATCAGATTGTGGCAAAAGAATTTGAGCAACACATGAAGCCTAATAATAAACCATCTCGTTGCTTTGAAATTAAATTGAAAAGTGCATGTTTACTTGCCACCAAATCTGATATTGATGAGCTAGATTTTAGCAAATCTATTTGCTATGCTTTTGTGTGCAAAGAGGCATTATTTTCATTCGAGGACGTGCCTTCCTCTTTGCCCCTCGCTGTCACTAACATTTTGGGGAGTTCACCGACGTCTTTCCACAAGGCGTGCCACCGGATTACCACCTATTCGAGGATTGAGCATCAAATTGACTTAATTCCGGTGCATCATTACCCAACCGTGCACCATACCGTACCAATCCGGAGGAGACGAAGGAGATTATCGTCAATAATGAGGAGCTGCTCGACAAAGGTTATATACGCGAATCCCTTAGTCCTTGTGCTGTTCCTATTATTCTAGTGCCGAAAAAGGATGGTACATCACGTATGTGTGTTGATTGTAGAGGCATTAATAATATTACTATTCGTTATCGTCACCCTATTCCTAGGCTAGATGATATGCTTGATGAATTGAGTGGCTCTACAATATTCTCCAAAGTTGATTTGCGTAGTGGATACCATCAAATTCGTATGAAATTGGGAGATGAATGGAAAACAGCATTTAAAACTAAGTTTGGATTATATGAGTGGTTAGTCATGCCTTTTGGGTTAACTAATGCACCTAGTACTTTCATGAGATTAATGAACGAAGTTTACGTGCTTTCATTGGACGATTTGTGGTAGTCTATTTTGATGATATCTTGATTTATAGCAAATCTTTGGAAGAACATTTGGAACATTTACGTGTTGTTTTAATGCTCTACGTGATGCACGTTTGTTTGGTAACCTTGGGAAGTGCACCTTTTGCACCGACCGAGTATCTTTTCTTGGCTATGTTGTTACTCCACAGGAATTGAAGTTGATAAAGCCAAGATTGAAGCTATTGAGAGTTGGCCGCAGCCCAAAGCGGTCACACAAGTGAGGAGTTTCCTTGGCCTCGCTGGTTTCTATAGGCGTTTTGTGAGAGATTTCAGCACCATTGCTGCACCTCTCAATGAGCTTACAAAGAAGGATGTGCCTTTTGTTTGGGGTACCATGGGAAGAAGCCTTCACGGTATTGAAAGATAAGTTGACACATGCTCCTTTACTCCAACTTCCTGATTTTAATAAGACTTTTGAGCTTGAATGTGATGCTAGTGGAATTGGATTAGGAGGTGTGTTATTACAAGATGGCAAACCTGTTGCATACTTTTACGAAAAATTGAGTGGGCCTAGTCTGAATTACTCTACTTATGATAAGGAATTATATGCTCTTGTTAGGACTTTAGAAAGATGGCAACATTATTTATGGCCCAAAGAATTTGCTATACATTCTGATCATGAATCTTTGAAACATATTAAAAGTCAAGCTAAACTGAATCGTAGACATGCTAAATGGGTAGAATTCATTGAGACTTTCCCTTATGTCATTAAACACAAGAAGGGTAAAGAAAATGTTATTCTTGATGCATTGTCTCGTCGCTATACTATGCTTTCACAACTAGACTTCAAAATATTTGGTTTGGAGACCATCAAAGATCAATATGTGCATGATGCTGATTTTAAAGATGTATTGCAGAATTGTAAAGAAGGAAGAACATGGAACAAGTTTGTCGTTAATGATGGATTTGTGTTCGTGCTAACAAGCTATGCATTCCAGCTAGCTCCGTTCGTCTTTTGTTGTTGCAGGAGGCGATGGAGGAGGACTAATGGGACACTTTGGCGTGAAGAAGACGGAGGGCGTACTTGCTACACATTTCTTTTGGCCAAAGATGAGACGGGATGTTGAGCGTTTTATTGCTCGCTGCACTACATGTCAAAAAGCTAAGTCACGACTCAATCCTCATGGTTTATATATGCCTTTGCTGTACCTAGTGTTCCTTGGGAGGATATATCTATGGACTTTGTTTTAGGTTTACCTAGAACAAAGAAGGGAGGATAGCATATTTGTTGTCGTGGATAGATTCTCTAAAATGGCACACTTTATACCATGTCATAAAAGCGATGATCTTTGTCAATGTTGCTGATTTGTTCTTTCGTGAAATTATTCGCTTGCATGGTGTGCCAAATACTATTGTTTCAGATCGTGATACTAAATTTCTTAGCCACTTTTGGAGATGTTTATGGGCTAAGTTGGGGACTAAACTGCTTTTTAGTACTACTTGTCACCCCAAACCGATGGACAAACTGAAGTAGTCAATAGAACATTGTCTACTATGCTTAGGGCTGTTCTAAAGAAAAATAAGAAAATGTGGGAGGAATGCTTGCCTCATATTGAATTTGCTTATAATCGTTCATTGCATTCTACTACTAAGATGTGCCCTTTTGAAGTTGTGTATGGTTTCCTACCTCGTGCACCTATTGATTTGTTGCCTCTTCCATCTTGGAGAAGGTTAATTTTGATGCTAAAGAACGTGCTGAATTGATTTTAAAAATGCATGAGTTAACTAAGGAAAACATTGAGCGTATGAATGCTAAATATAAACTTGCTGGAGATAAGGGTAGAAAACATGTTGTGTTTGCACTGGAGATCTTGTTTGGTTACATTTGCGTAAGGATAGATTTCTGATTTGCGCAAATCAAAGCTAATGCCACGTCTGCTGGTCCCTTTAAGGTGTTGGAGAAAGTAAATGATAATGCATATAAACTTGAGCTGCACTGCAGATTTTGGGGTTAGTCCCACTTTTAACATTGCAGATTTGAAGCCATATTTGGGTGAGGAAGATGAACTTCCGTCGAGGACGACTTCATTTCAAGAAGGGAGGATGATGAGGACATCAATACCATTGTTACACCCACAGCCCTCGCTGCTATACATCTTGGACCAATTACTAGAGCTCACAAGACGCCAACTAAATTACTGTGTACTTTTGTTTCTTGGTAATGATTCTAATGTTCATGAGAATATGACGCTGCCTAAATTGGATACATTTGTTTTGCTTACAAATGTAGGGCCTAGCTTGGAGAAGGATGAACATTGGAGCAAGAACCAGCATGGAGATGATGGCATGCTAAGGGGACAAGAATGGAGTTACAAGTGATGATTTCAGGACTTTGAAGCCACCATAATGAGTGCATGAAGCCTTGGACGAAATATACAAGATGCCACTCCATAAATTTCGTCCAGAGGCTATTCTAGGTGCTGCGTCACCTTATTATTGGGCCAGCCCATGTAATTTCGAAATACATTAGTATAGGCTATTTTAGAGTCCGTATGTGTGGGGAAACAAGAGATAGGGTTAGTTTGGACCCCTCCACCAAGGGCCACGAAATTCACCCCTCTTCCTCCATATATACAGCCCTTAGGGCACCGTTTAGACTTGGGTTTTGTTTAGATCAAAAGTTCGCCATAGCTGCAACTTCGCGTTTCGTTTGTGTTCAACGACGGACAAAGGCGCCACGTAACCCCACCTTGATCAATAAAGCTTTCATCTTATATTCGCAATATCCAGATTGCCATCTCAGTTTCTTGCTTGTTCTTCGTTTGCTCGCAGGAAATAGACCCTCGTGGTCGGAGTTGATCGTGCTCGGCGTGGTCAATAACCTCTCGAAGTTGGTTTAGCGATTGCTAAGGTGCGACGTCCTCGCACGTTCGTAGTCGGATCGTCAAAGTCGACTTCCACCAAAGCGAAATCCACCATCTCATCGAAAGACGGGACACCTCTGCCTCTATCATTCTTTGTCATACACGGGATAGTTAAGTTGAGCACCGGAGAGTTTTTCACTAAAATAAGCAATGACTCGTTTTTCTTGCATTAAAACTCCGCCAATTCCGGTACCACTTGCATCACAATGGACCTCAAAAGTTTTGTCAAAATTGGGAAAGCAAGAATTGGAGCATGAGTAAGCAAAGACTTGAGCTCATCAAAAGCGTTTGATTGCAAAGGTCCCCAAACAAAAGGAGTATTCTTCTTACTCAAAGCATGCAAAGGGGCTGCAATAGTGCTAAAGTTTTTCACAAAGCGGCGATAAAACCTGCAAGACCAAGGAAACTTCACACTTGTTGCAAATTGGTGGGTTGGGGCCAAGTTTTAATTGCTTTGATCTTAGTTTCATCAACATGGACACCCTTGAGGAGACAACGAAACCCAAAGAAAACCACTTTGTCAACTCCAAAAGTGCATTTCTTCAAGTTTGCATAAAGACTTTCCTTTCGAAGTGTTTGCAAAACAAGCTTAACGTGATCAAGATGCTCTTTCATGGTTTTGCTAAACACAAGAATGTCATCGAAGTAAACCACAACAAAGATTCCAATATAAGGTCTAAGCACATGATGCATGAGAAGCACAAAAGTTCCGGGAGCTTCCGACAAACCCATGGGCATAACCAACCATTCATATAAGCCAAATTTTGTTTTGAAAGCAGTTTTCCATTCATCACCCTCATGAATGCGGATTTGATAATAGCCACTTTTAAGATCAATTTTTGAGAAAAAGTTGGCTCCACTAAGTTCATCAAGCATATCATCTAACCGAGGAATGGGATGCCTATAGCACACGGTGATAGCATTTATGGGTCTACAATCGGAGCACAAGCGGAAACTTCCATCGGGCTTAGGCACAAGTATAACGGGCACGGCACAAGGGCTTAAGCTTTCACGTACATGACCGTTGTCGAGTAGTTGTTGTACTTGCCGTTGAATCTCCTTGGTTTCTTCGGGATTGACACGGTAGGGAGCTTTGTTTGGAAGTGGCGCTCCGGGGATGAGGTCGATTCGATGCTCAATGCCTCGAAGAGGAGGTAGACCCGGAGGTAGCTCATCGGGAAAACATCTTGAAATTCCTGCAAAAGAGATTGAAACACCAAAGGTAGCTCATGAGTGGTGTTAGTTTGTGGTTCTCCATCCTTGCACACTAGGACAAAGTGCATCACACTCGATGGGTTCTCACACACTTCTCTCATCTCATGTTTGGTGGCGAATAGTATGAGGTTTTTCTCTCTAGGCGAAGAGGCGCTCAAATTTGGCTTGTGGCTCTCACTCACTTTTTGGTGGCTCACTTTCTCACTCTTCTCTCTTTGGTTGGTGGCTTGTTTGTGGCTATCACTTGACTAGGAGACATGGGTCGAGGACATATTCTTTGCCTTTCATCTTGAAGCTATAGTGGTTTGTCGCCCATTGTGGTAGACACCACGGTCGAATTGCCATGGCCGACCAAGGAGGAGGTGGCAAACGGTCATTGGGACCACATCACACTCCAAAGTGTCTTCATATGCACCGATTTTGAAGGATACATGGACCGTATGCTCAACTCGTATAGTGCCGGAGTCACTTAGCCATTGAACCTTGTATGGTTGCGGATGCTTCTTCTTGACCAATTGGAGCTTGGAGCATAGTTCTTCGCTTGCCAAGTTGTGGCAACTACCTCCATCGATGATGACCTTGACGGATCTCCCATTGATACCGGCCTTTGTGTGGAAGATGTGGCATCGTTGGTCTTCTTCTTGGTGATGTTGAAGTGTCAAGACTTTGGAGACAACAAGAGCGGGGCTCGTATCTTCATCACAAAAGACTTGATCATCTTCATCCTCATTCACGCGCCGGTGCATGGCCACTTGCTCAATAGCTTCCATTTCATCTTCACTCATTGAGTCGTATGTGCCATCGTCGTTGAGTATCATGGTGCGCTTGTTGGTGCATTCATAGGACTTGTGGCCTCGGCCGCCGCAAGTGAAACACTTGAAGGAGCTTGTCTTGACGGTCTCATCGGTTGGAGTAGATGATGAAGCACGCGGCTTGAAGTTGCTTGTAGTAGGAGGAGGGCGACTTGAACTTGTGGAAGTTTTCTTGTAACTTGACTTGTCGTCGTTGCTTGGAGAAGGCTTGATTGATGTCGAAGTTGGAGTAGTTGTTGAAGCTTGGTTGTTGGAGAAGCCGTGTATCTTGGAGGAGTACTTGGCGTACTTGAAGTCATCTTGCACTTGACGTTCCGCCTTTGTAGCTTGATGCACGAGCTCAATGAGGTTGGAGTAGGGTTGGAAGTCGGCGATCTTCTTGATGGGATGATTGAGTCCATTCAAGAATCGTGCCATTGTTTGCTCATCATCTTCCTTGACATTGGCTCGAATCATGGCAATCTCCATTTCTTTGTAGTATTCTTCAACACTCTTTGTTCCTTGCTTGAGGAGTTGTAGCTTCTTGAAGAGATCACGGTTGTAGTAGGTTGGCACAAAGCGTGCTCGCATGACATCCTTCATTTGAGCCCAAGTGGTGATTGGAGGTTCACCTCTTGCTTGTCGGCGCTCAAGGACTTGTTCCCACCATATGAGCACATAGTCTTGGAACTCAAGTGATGCCATAGCGATCTTCTTCTCTTCCTCATAGTTGTGCAAGCGAAAGATTTTTCGACCTTCAATGCCCATGAGAGGTACTCTTGGGATCATTGGTTCCATTGAACTTGGGCATTGTGAACTTGAGCTTGCCATAGCGATGTTCTTCATTGTTTTGAGGTCGATGTTGATGATGACGTTCTTGACGTGGAGGGTAATCATCCTCATGTTGCTCTTGGCGAGGAGGAAGTCCATGATCAGCTTTCTCTTGTTGACCTTGAGTTTGAGGATGAGCTTGAGGAGCTTGACGTTGCGCACGCGGATGGTAGTTCCTCTCTTGTATTTCTTCACGAAGTGCTTCTTCTTGATTGCGCCTTTAGCGATTGCGGTTGGCGAGAGCTCGAGTTGATGCTTGAAGGGCGCGTTCCGCCTCAAGAGCTTGTGCTTCTCGTTGTTGTTGTTGAAGACGTTGAGCCTCGGCGTCTTGTTCCTCCTGGTGTAGGCGCGCTCGTTCTTGTTCTTGTTGGTGGCGAAGACGTTGTCGTTCTTGAGCTTGAGCAAATGCCATTTGGCTCGATTGAGGACGAGGAACTTCTTCATCAACTTGCTCTTGGAGATTCTTGTCGTGTAGCGGGTTGCGAGATGCATGACGGTCTTGACGCGCGGCTCGACGAAGAATGTTCGATGACGGTGTACTTGTGTCGGAGAAGGAGTCGTCGGAATGGCGACTTGAGTGGCTCCGTCTTGAGTGTGAAGAGGTAGAAGTACGCCGGTTCACCAACAAGGCGCGGATCTCGTCCATTCTTGCATCGTTCTCTTTCTTGTGCGCGTCGAGTTTGTTGTCGAAGTAATCTCGTGTACGTTTCTTGGAGAGTCGCAAGTCGGTGGAGAGGTTGTCGATGCGTTCGCTCATTGCTTGTTGCTCTTGATGGAGAGCTCGTTGCGCGCCAAAGAGGTGGCTCTTGGTGACGTACGATGACATGTCGTCGTCTTGCTCGATGAAGAGTGGATTTGTAGAAGAACTTGGCCTATCCATCATTTCAAGCAAATTGTGAGTGGTAGAAAGAGAAGAATGAATACCAATGTACCTTTGACCGAAGTTGAAGATGAATCAAGTTCACTCAAATGCGGACAATGAAATAGCACTATTGGTACCGATCCTTGTCGATTCTCACACCTACACAAGTAAAAGCTTTTGGTGGAGCTTGGTTAGGATGGTGGCACAAAATTGATTGCAATCGTTAGCTTGACTCAAAAATGTTGAAGAAGATTCGCAAATTCGCAAATGTAACAAGTAGACCAAGCAAGTAGTGGTACACGGAAACACACACGCAAATAGATAAATGGGATTGTGCAAACCAAAAGTGAGCCAAAATGTGGAATCCACGAAAATGCTCTTGTTGCACAATACTAGAGAAACGCTAGCACGATTGCACAATAGACGGATACGGAGCTTGTGCACAACCTACTAGGAAAAAATGCAACGATCTCTATCCCAATTATGCTATATGTATGGTATTTCGGTGCAATGATGATGAGGACATGACTACCTTTGATAAGACCAAAAATATTGCATACATGCATATTTGTCAGGTGATTTCTAGAGCAAACTATTCAATAATCTATTTATGTTATCCAGAACAAAAATACTTCACACACTTTTGTGTTTTGTCAAATTGCAGGTGTGTGGGACATTTGTACAATCCACATATGAAGATAAGGGAAACGGAGAAGTTTAGGTGCTGTTCAAAAAGTCTTCTCACGTCACTTTTGGGTCAAGAGAAGATAGAGTCCAAGTCTTTCACGTTCGGATTCAGATTCGGACTGCACAGACATACCTGACTCAAAACGCCAACAACTTTTCATACGGACTCGAATTGGGTGATTCTTTTTTTGTTGGAAAGTAGATTTCATGCTCTTTCCAGCACAATTGGAATCACCTTAAAATCCGTCCGGAGCGTTGAGTTATGGACGAAACAATCTGATGCTGGACCAGAATCCGAGTCAAACTACAAGTCCAAAGGTGTTACGTCACCTCCACTTGGGCCCATTGGCCTTGTACGACCTAGGGTTAGTTTTAGGCTGCCTTGGGACGTCCTCCCACCTCCTTGGCCACCACCCCTTGCTCCTATATAAGTAGATCCATCTAGTAGCTTTTCCCTTGGGATTTGTTTAGTTAAAGTTAGCCATTGCAACCGTACTTCGTTTGTGTCCAACGACCAGACCAAGACCGTTTACGGATCCCCATCTTTATCAATAATTCATACATACTCGCAATATTCAGATTGCTTTTATCATATTCTTGCTTGTTCTTCGATTGCCTGCAGGAATAGACCTTCGTGGTCAGGTTGACTGTGCTCCGGCGTGGTCAATAACCTCTCGGAGTTGGTTTAGCGATTGCTAAGGTGCAACGTCCTCGCACGTTCGTAGTCGGATCGTCAAAGTCGACTTCCACCAAAGCGAAATCCACCATCTCATCGAAAGACGGGACACCTTTGCCTCTATCAAGTGGTATCAGTTTTCAGGTTGCTCGGTGAGATTTTACAGTTTTTCATAGTTTAGATCGCATCATCATTCATACCTACAGTCCATGAAAAAGCCATAAAAAGTTAGATCTGTTCATCCTTTATCCAAGCGATCCGAGCCTTTGCAATTTTCTATTCATTGCTTGCATAGTTGAATTATCGGTTGCATCGTCGTGTCAGTTGCTGGTCTTAGTGTCTAGTTCCTTTAGAGTTTTGAGTTCTGTTCACATTAGTCACGCCGCCGCTGCATCATTATCCCTTCCGCTGTCCACCATCCCATCCATCAATTTTCACCACGTGCTACGCGCTGTTCATTGTCATAATCATAGTTGAGGTCATTCACATCTTCGGCTGATCCAATCTGCATCTTATCTAGTTTGTCTTGGAAAGAGGGAGAAAAAAAAGAGAGAGAAAAAAAGAGAAAAAAAAGAAAGAAAAAAAGAAAAAGAGAGAGAAGAAAAGAAAAAAAAAGCGTGAGGAAAAAAAGAGAGAAGAGAAAAAAAATTGGATCTATCTAGAATCAATCTCGTACCTGAATTCGGATTGGAATCTGTTTTGCGCACTGTTCAGTAAAACAGGTGTATCTTCCTCATACGAAGTCCTTTTTGGCTCCGTGAGTACTCAAATTGAAGCTAGAGACGAGCTGCATCTATATAGTTGCAGAAACAAGTTCAATATTTGACACCTCAAAATCGGCTTCTAAATAGGTCTTTTTGCCCTCCGAAGTTCGTGAACACAGCTTGTTCCAATTTTTCAGGCCAGTTTTAGAATTCTTTGACTCCTCATATCAACTCGGAATTGAGTGATTCTTTTTGAATTGGAAAGCTTGAGTTAGTAGCATTCTTTGCAAGAATTTATCAGAAAATTGGCTCAAACTTTTCAAGAGGAAAGTTGGAGAGAGAGTTGTTGTATGTTCTGCTTGGTAGTTGCTTTTCATCATTATCTTCACTACCATTGTGATCTTCACTTATATCTTGCTGTCAAGAGCTACTTAGTATCCTTCATTGATGCTAGTTGTGCTACGCCGTGACCTCATTAGTGTTCCAGGCTCGCGTCTCTAGTCCGGTCTAGCCGAGGACCAGCACAGTACCGTCGTTGAGCGTTTATTCAACATTGCATCTTTGAATTGATTATTGCTAATCTTTTGCTACCATATATAGCCAACCCAGCTCCACATATTTCTACACGTGTATCGACGCTCCCCGGCAATCGCTTTACTCAATATTCGAGTTACTTGACACCGCTGGTTGCCGATCACCACCGCCGCATGGTAAGAACTTGTAAGATATTGCTATTTGCTTTCTTGTGAGCACTTTACAACCACATCCTAGTAGTTCATAGGAACATTATTCTCGGATTTTGTTTCTTGTTTCTACTAATCATGACAGGTTTAGGAGATAGAAGTTCTTGGACGATTTAACACATCTTCACCATCACGAGAGTTGGAACATCACACACAAGCACATGGCAGAGTTAGCTCTTTACCGTCATTTGAGGGTAGATTTAATCCTGCTATTTATCTAGCTTGGGAGCTTGAAGTAGAACAAGTTTTTAGTCACCATGGCTTTTCTGAACTTGAGCGAGTACGAGCTGCCACTAGAGCATTTACTGGTTTTGCTTCTGTTTGGTGGAGTGTGCATTGTAAGAAAAACATTGATAACCAACCCACAACTTAGAAAAATTTGAAAGATGTAATGAGAAAACAATTTTTCCCTCCTTACTATCGTCGTGAATTGCTTCGTAAATTTGAACAATTTAAACAAGGTAATGATAGAGGCAGAGGTGTCCCGTCTTTCGATGAGATGGTGGATTTCGCTTTGGTGGAAGTCGACTTTGACGATCCGACTACGAACGTGCGAGGACGTCGCGCCTTAGCAATCGCTAAACCAACTCCGAGAGGTTATTGACCACGCCGGAGCACGATCAACCTGACCACGAAGGTCTATTTCCTGCGAGCAAACGAAGAACAAGCAAGAAACTGAGATTGCAATCTGGATATTGCGAATATAAGATGAAAGCTTTATTGATCAAGGTGGGGTTCTGTGGCGCCTTTGTGCAGTCGTTGAACACAAGCGAAACGCGAAGTTGCAGCTATGGCGAACTTTTGATCTAAACAAAACCCAAGTCTAAACGGTGCCCTAAGGGCTGTATATATGGAGGAAGAGGGGGTGAATTTCGTGGCCCTTGGTGGAGGGGTCCGAAACTAACCCTATCTCTTGTTTCCCCACACATACGGACTCTAAAAATAGCCTATATTAATGTATTTCGAAATTACATGGGTCTGGCCCAATAATAAGGTGACGCAGCACCTAGAATAGCATCTGGACGAAATTTATGGAGTGGCGTCTTGTATATTTCGTCCAAGGCTTCATGCACTCATTATGGTGGCTTCAAAGTCCTGAAATCATCACTTGTAACTCCATTCTTGTCCCCCTTGCGCATGCCATCATCTCCATGCTGGTTCTTGCTCCAATGTTCATCCTTCTCCAAGCTAGGCCCTACATTTGTAAGCAAAACAAATGTATCCAATTTAGGCAGCGTCATATTCTCATGAACATTAGAATTACCAAGAAACGAAAGTACCTGGTAATTTAGTTGGCGTGCACGAGCTCTAGTAATTGGTCCAGTATGTATAGCAGCAGGGGCTGTGGGTGTAACAATGGTATTGATGTCCTCATCAGGTAATAACACTGTTCATGCTTACTACCAAGAGTTCAAATCTTATATACATCATTGTGACATAGAAGAATCTGAGGATGATACAATGAATAGATTTTTGGTGGTTTGAACCATGATATTGAGCAAGATTTCAGTATATTCCTCGTTGCATTCTTGGTATGTATGTTCGTGCTTGTACCTTTGAGAGCGTTACAGGGACGATGCATTGGGTGACTACAACAACTACAATTCCAGTTCATGCTCACCACCGCCGGTTGGTTCCTCCACCGTTGCACCTACTAGAGCAGCCCCACCTCGAAGCGCGACATCATCTCAAGAGTATGGTGCATTGTCTACGTCTGTAACTACATCAGCTACGTCTTTGCGACAAGGTAACAGTAAAGGTATTGATGATATAACTTCACATGAGAATGATGCATCCCTAGTTAACTTGAATGCATCATGTGTTGAGTTACCTGGTGATTTGAGCACAACACCTATTTTAGAGAATCTTGATACTGTCATGAATGCGTCATGTGATCAAACAACTGAAATACCAGCAATTTTGAGTGCACCCATTGAATTAACTGTTGATGCAAAAGAATCAATGTTTAATCATTTTGATATGACCTCTAATCTTGGTGATGATTCTGTGTCGAATGACTCATTGCATGTTTGCTTATCTAAGCATGCTGTAGCATGTCAATTTGATGCAAGTAAGGTTTATTCACCTACGTTGGGATGGTTTAATGATGAACATTGTCAATCTTTTGAAATGAATAAGAGTTTCACTTATATGTGCAAACTGAGTTGCAATATTTTCATGCCTTCTACTTCTTGTGCTAATTTTTTGGCTTTATATTTTATGAACTATGCAAGTTATTCATCTATTCATGTGTCATATATGCAAAATTCGAGGGAAGTAAAAATGGATGACATATACATATACAACATGTACACCTTGTCTCTTTTGTTAGCCACATTTCAGATTAAACAACGCCGAGGACGGCTTAATTTTCAAGAAGGGGAGGATGATGAGGACATGCCTACCTTTGATATGACCAAAAATATTGCATACATGCATATTTGTCAGGTGATTTCTAGAGCAAACTATTCAATAATCTATTTATGTTATCCAGAACAAATATACTTCACACACTTTTGTGTTTTGTCAAATTGCAGGTGTGTGGGACATTTGTACAATCCACATATGAAGATAAGGGAAAAGGAGAAGTTTAGGTGCTGTTCAAAAAGTCTTCTCACGTCACTTTTGGGCCAAGAGAAGATAGAGTCCAAGTCTCTCACGTTCTGGATTCAGATTCGGACTGCACAGACATACCTGACTCAAAACGCCAACAACTTTTTCATACGGACTCCGAATTGGGTGCTTCTTTTTTTGTTGGAAAGTAGATTTCATGCTCTTTCCAGCACAATTGGAATCACCTTAAAATCCGTCCGGAGCGTTGAGTTATGGACGAAACAATCTGATGCTGGACCAGAATCCGAGTCAAACTACAAGTCCAAAGGTGTTACGTCACCTCCACTTGGGCCCATTGGCCTTGTACGACCTAGGGTTAGTTTTAGGCTGCCTTGGGACGTCCTCCCACCTCCTTGGCCGCCACCCCTTGCTCCTATATAAGTAGATCCATCTAGTAGCTTTTCCCTTGGGATTTGTTTAGTTAAAGTTAGCCATTGCAACCGTACTGCCGTTTGTGTCCAACGACCAGACCAAGACCGTTTACGGATCCCCATCTTTATCAATAATTCATACATACTCGCAATATTCAGATTGTTTTTATCATATTCTTGCTTGTTCTTCGATTGCCTGCAGGAATAGACCTTCGTGGTCAGGTTGACTGTGCTCCGGCGTGGTCAATAACCTCTCGGAGTTGGTTTAGCGATTGCTAAGGCGCAACGTCGTGCACGTTTGTAGTCGGATCGTCAAAGTCGTCTCCACCAAATTGATAGTGATGAGGACATGAGTACCTTGTATATGACCAAAAATATTGCATACATGCATATTTGTCAGGTGATTTCTAGTGCAAACTATTCAATAATCTATTTATGTTATCCAGAACAAAAATACTTCACACATTTTTGTGTTTTGTCTAATTGCAGGTGTATGGGACATTTGTACAATCCACATATGAAGATAAGGAAGAAAGAGATGTTTATTTGCTGTTCAAAAAGTCCTCTCACGTCACTTTTGGCCCAAGAGAAGATAGAGTCCAAGTCTCTTAAGTTCTGGATTCAGATTCGGACTGCACAGACATACCTGACTCAAAACGCCAACAACTTTTTCATACGGACTCCGAATTGGGTGATTCTTTTTTTTTTGGAAAGTAGATTTCATGCTCTTTCCAGCACAGTTGGAATCACCTTAAAATCCGTCCGGAGCGTTGAGTTGTGGAGAAAACAATCTGACGCTGCACCAGAATCCGAGTCAAACTACAAGTCCAAAGGTGTTACGTCACCTCCACTTGGGCCCATTGGCCTTGTACGACCTAGGGTTAGTTTTAGGCTGCCTTGGGACGTTCTCCCACCTCCTTGGCCGCCACCCCTTGCTCCTATATAAGTAGATCCATCTAGTAGCTTTTTGGTTGGGGATTTGTTTAGTTAAAAGTTAGCCATTGCAACCGTGTGCCGTTTGTGTCCAACGACAGACCAAGACCGCCACGGATCCCCATCTTTATCAATACTTCATACATACCGCAATATTCAGATTGCTTTTATCATATTCTTGCTTGTTCTTGATTGCTTGCAGGAATAGACCTTCGTGGTCAGAGTTGATCGTGCTTCCGGCATCGTCAATAACCTCGGAGATTGGTTTAGCGATTGCTAAGGCGCAAGCGTCATGCACGTTTGTAGTCGGATCGTCAAAGTCATCTTCACCAAATCGATAGTTATCATCTCATCGAAGATCGGGACACCCGCCACTATCAAGTGGTATCAGTTTTCAGGTTGCTCGGTGAGATTTTACAGTTTTCATAGTTTAGATCGCATCATCATTCATACCTATAGTCCATGAAAAAGCCACAAAAAGTTAGATCTGTTCATCCTTTATCCAAGCCATCGAGCCTTTGCAATTTTCTATTCGTTGCTTGCATAGTTGAATTATCGGTTGCATCGTCGTGTCAGTTGCTGGTCTTAGTGTCTAGTTCCTTTAGAGTTTCGAGTTCTGTTCGCATTAGTCACGCCGCCACTGCATCATTATCCCTTCCGCTGTCCACCATCCCATCTATTAATTTCCACCACGTGCTACGCGCTGTTCATTGTCATAATCATAGTTGAGGTCATTCATATCTTCGCCTGATCCAATCTGCATCTTATCTAGTTTGTCTTGGAAAGAGGGAGAAAAAGAAGAGAGAAAAAAAAGAGAGAAAAAAGGAAAGAAAAAAAAGAAAAAGAGAGAGAAGAAAAAAAAAAAAAATCATGAGAAAAAAAAGAGAGAAGAAAAAAAAATCGGATCTATCTAGAATCAATCTCGTACCTGAATTCGGATTAGAATCTGTTTTGCGCACTGTTCAGTAAAACAGGTGTATCTTCCTCATACGAAGTCCGTTTTGGCTCCGTGAGTACTCAAATTGAAGCTAGCGACGAGCCGCATCTAAATAGTTGTAGAAGCTAGTTCAATATTTGACACCTCAAAATCGGCTTCTAAATAGGTCTTTTTGCCCTCCGAAGTTCGTGAACACATCTTGTTCCAATTTTCAGGCCAGTTTTAGAATTCTTTGACTCCTCATATCAACTCGGAATTGAGTTATTCTTTTTGCATTGGAAAGCTTGAGTTAGTAGCATTCTTTGAAAGAATTTATCAGAAAATTGGCTCAAACTTTTCAAGAGGAAAGTTGGAGAGAGAGTTGTTGTATGTCCTACTTGGTAGTTGTTTTTCATCATTATCTTCACTACCGTTGTGGTCTTCACTTATATCTTGCTGTCAAGACCTACTTAGTATCCTTCATTGATGCTAGTTGTGCTACGCCGCGACCTCATTAGTGTTCTAGGCTCGCGTCTCTAGTCCGGTCTAGCCTAGGACCAGCACAGTACCGTCGTTGAGCGTTTATTCAACATTGCATCTTTGAATTGATTATTGCTAAATTTTTGCTACCATATATAGCCAACCCAGCTCCACATATTTCTACACCGTGTATCGTCGTTCCCCGGCAATCGCTTTACACAATCCTCGGAGTTATTTGACATCGCTGGTTGCTGTCACCACCTGCCGCATGGTAAGAACTTGTAAGATATTGATATTTGCTTTCTCTGTGAGCACTTTACAACCACAGCCTAGTAGTTCATAGGAACATTATTCTAGAATTTTGTTTCTTGTTTCTACTAATCATGACAGGTTCGGAGATAGTAGTTCTTGGACGACGGACACATCTTCACCATCACGAGAGTTGGGACAACACACACAACCACATGGTCAGGTTATCTCTTTACCGTCATTTGAGGGTAGATTTAATCCTGCTATTTATCTAGCTTGGGAGTTTGAAGTAGAACAAGTTTTTAGTAACCATGACTTTTCTGAACTTGAGCGAGTACGAGCTGCCACGAGAGCATTTACTGGTTTTGCTTCAGTTTGGTGGAGTGTGCATTGTAAGAAAAATATTGATAACCAACCCACAACTTGGAAAGATTTGAAATATGTAATGAGACAACATTTTTTCCCTCCTTACTATCGCCGTGAATTGCTTCGCAAATTTGAACAATTTAAACAAGGCAACAACACTGTTGGTGCTTACTACAAAGAGTTCAAATCTTATATGCATCATTGTGACATAGAAGAATCTAAGGATGATACAATGAATAGATTTTTTGGTGGTTTGAACCATGATATTCAGGCAAGATTTCAGTATATTCCTCGTTGCATTCTTGGTATGTATGTTCGTGCTTGTACCTTTGAGAGACGATTCTGAGGAGGATGCATTGGGTGACTACAACAACTACTATTCAGTTCATGCTCACCACCGCCGGTTGGTTCCTCCACCGTTGCACCTACTAGAGCAGCCCCACCTCAGATTATGAGCGCAGCATCATCTCAAGAGCATGGTGCATTGTCTACGTGTGTACCTACATCAGCTCGTCTTTGCGACAAGGTAACAGTAAAGGTATTGATGATATAACTTCACATGAGAATGATGCATCCCTAGTTAACTTGAATGCATCATGTGTTGAGTTACACGGTGATTTGAGCACAACACCTATTTTAGAGAATCTTGATCTTGTCATGAATCGTCATGTGATCAAACAACTGAAATACCAACAATTTTGAGTGCACCCATTGAATTAACTGTTGATGCAAAAGAATCAATGTTTAATCGTTTTGATATGACCTCTAATCTTGGTGATGATTCGTGTCGAATGACTCATTGCATGTTTGCTTATTTAAGCATATTGTAGCATGTAAATTTGATGCAAGTAAGGTTTATTCACCAATGTTGGGATGGTTTAATGATGAACATTGTCAATCTTTTGAAATAAATAAGAGCTTCACTTACATGTGCAAACTGAGTTGCAATATTTTCATGCCTTCTAGTTCTTGTGCTAATTTGTTGGCTTTAGATTTTATGAACTATGCAAGTTACTCATCTATTCATGTGTCATATATGCAAAAATCAAGGGAAGTAAAATGGATGGCGTATACATATACAACATGTACACCTTGTCTCTTTTGTTAGCCACATTTCAGATTAAGCAACGCCGAGGACGGCTTTATTTTCAAAAGGGAGGATGATGAGGACATGAGTACCTTGTATATGACCAAAAAATTGCATACATGCATATTTGTCGGTGATTTCTAGTGCAAACTATTCAATAATCTATTTATGTTATCCGAACAAAAATACTTCACACATTTTGTGTTTTGTCTAATTGCAGGTGTATGGGACATTTGTACAATCCACATATGAAGATAAGGAAGAAAGAGATGTTTATTTGCTGTTCAAAAAGTCCTCTCACGTCACTTTTGGCCCAAGAGAAGATAGAGTCCAAGTCTCTTAAGTTCTGGATTCAGATTCGGACTGCACAGACATACCTGACTCAAAATGCCAACAACTTTTTCATACTGACTCCGAATTGGGTGATTCTTTTTTTGTTGGAAAGTAGATTTCATGCTCTTTCCAGCACAATTGGAATCACCTTAAAATCCGTCCGGAGCGTTGAGTTGTGGACAAAACAATCTGACGCTGCACCAGAATCCGAGTCAAACTACAAGTCCAAAGGTGTTACGTCACCTCCACTTGGGCCCATTGGCCTTGTACGACCTAGGGTTAGTTTTAGGCTGCCTTGGGACGTTCTCCCACCTCCTTGGCCGCCACCCCTTGCTCCTATATAAGTAGATCCATCTAGTAGCTTTTTGGTTGGGGATTTGTTTAGTTAAAAGTTAGCCATTACAACTTCGTGTACTTCGTTTGTGTCCAATGACCAGACCAAGACCGCTTACGGATCCCCATCTTTATCAATACTTCATACATACTCGCAATATTCAGATTGCTTTTATCATATTCTTGCTTGTTCTTCGATTGCTTGCAGGAATAGACCTTCGTGGTCAGGTTGATCGTGCTTCCGGCATCGTCAGTAACCTCAGGAGATTGGTTTAGCGATTGCTAAGGCGCAACGTCATGCACGTTTGTAGTCGGATCGTCAAAGTCATCTTCACCAAATCGATAGTTATCATCTCATCGAAAGATCGGGACACCCCGCCTCTATCAGATAGTTATCATCTCATCGAAAGATCGGGACACCCCGCCTCTATCAAATGATCCAAGATGATCTTATATGACAATCTTAATGTAGTATGATGCTATGGTTCTTGCTTATAAGCTCTTTGCTTATCTTTCTCTTTTGCTTAAAAGCTTGGGTGGCTCTTTCTCTTTTGAGGTCTTTTCTTATGCAAACTTCACGAACCAAGATAGCAATTGTGTATGCGATGACAACTTTGTGACACACAAGTGGATCTCGAGGTATGCACCACTATGGTATGGTTTGTATGCTACGGAGTATGATCACTAATGTGCACAAGTCACGTTGCCGGCAATACTCAATGGCTAGTCTCGATGGGTAAGCAACGCAAAAGATGGGCTATGTTGGTTATCAATGCAATTGCGAGAGAAGACAAAGATGTCGTCGAGGTTACCGTCCTTGGCGATGATGAGTCCTTGGCGAAGATGAGTGGTGGTGATGTTGACGTCGAACCGTACCTATATAGCCGAAACACAATAGGACACGGGAACCACAACTCAAATTCACAAAGAACAAAAGCAACAATGGTGGTTGCGGAAAGTGGAGGTGGTATAGCGTATGATGTGGTGAAAGCCCTAGGCAAAGATGCCAATATTTGGAAATTTAGATGGTGTCCAATGGTGTTATAGCCTATCTAGGAGGATGGAGAATGTCAATAGCTTCTCAACGAGCTAAAGAACGCAAAAATCGGACTCCGGATGTGGAAGTTATGGTGGAAATGGTGAAACTCGGAAAGCTGGAACTGGCCAGGGCGGTAGTACCGCTCGGGAGGGCGGTAGTACCGCTCGTGTCGGGATTTTTCGACTATTTCGGCTGGAAGGGGCCTGGCGGTAGTACCGTTCGCGGGGCGGTAGTACCGCTTGAGGTTCACAGCGGTAGTACCGCTCTGTAGGGCGGTAGTACCGCTCGTGTCGGGATTTTCTCGATTGCTCGAATTGTTTCACGATTTTGGGGCGGAAATGGGTGATTTCGGGGTCAAAATTCGATGGATTTTGTGGATGGAAAGAGGTGAAACATGGGGAGATGCTAGATCGACTCGAAACCAAGCAAATCCACGGATCAAAATCAACAAAACATCATCAAACCAACAAATCACAAAAAAATTTGGGGGTGTTTTTGTGGGGATTTTCGGGTTTTTAGGACGAAAACAACAAAATCAAGCTAGAAAACACGGGGTAGGGGCTCCAAAAACGTGATCAACGTGGCTCATGATACCATATGATGTAGGGTGGAACCCTAATTCGTCGATCTTTCACGTTTGGAGGGGATCCTACGGAGGAAAACACGAAGAACACGCGGAAGCACAAGAGGAAATCACGGGGAAAAACGAGAGAGACACTCAACCGACAAGGGATCAATCACACAAGGTCTAGATCATCGAAGCACGAGTGATACATGGTCCAAAATCTACAATGGAAAGATAGAAAGGTAGCCGTTCTTCTCCGAGAGGAGGACTTGAATCCACAAGGGGATCTTCCCGTATAGGGGTCTTGAATCCGATGGATCTTCTCCTAGACGGAGGTCCTGATCTCCGTGGAGAAGTACCGGTGGATGAGCAAAGGCTCTCACACACAAATATGAGCTAATCCAATGCTAACCCTAGAAAGGATGAGGGGATGGTCTATTTATAGTCTAGGTTCTCCAAGGGGTAAGTTGGGGCGAACGAGTACATGGGCCTCGGCCCAAAAGCGCTGACGCAGCAGGCGGTAGTACCGCTCGGGAGGCGGTAGTACCGCTTGAGGTGCTTCAGCGGTAGTACGCTTCGGGGGCGGTAGTACCGCTCTGGCGCCGTTCGATTCCTGGAGTTTGTCGGGTTCGGCGGACGTAGGGCGGATCTCGAGCGGTAGTGCCGCCTGGCTCGGCTCAGCGGTAGTACCGCTTGGCTTGAGCGGTAGTACCGCTCGTCCTGGACTCTGCAGCTCCTCCTCTCGCTCTTGATGTCCCTCTTGAGCTGTAGCTTCTTCTAGGTTGACTCCTTGGTACCTAAGCATGCATAGCATTTCCGTTTGAGGTAGTAACCATGTCTCATGTGAATCGAAAGGGAATTGTGAGAGGAGTGATGTCACCTCGGTTTCAAGAGCTCTTGCTCGTGCTCGAGTTATAGGTCCTTGTGGGGTTGGATGTGTTGATGTAGAGTCCATGGGGATGATGGAAGGATGCTCCGCATCATGGTGGATACCCCAAAATAAGGGGATGGCGAAGAAGCAGCGGAGGCAGACTCTTTAAAGAAGCAGCCCAAACGCCGGCGTCAGCGGCTCCGCTCTAAATCCCGCCAAAGCAAGAATAAAGATTCCGGCACAGGAAACAACAATACCCCAGAGAGTGCCGAAGACAATCCCCTCCAGCAAGACTCAGCGCAGGAGGATGCAGAAGCAAGCCCCCACGAGAGGGCAGCAGACGAAGAGGTTGAGGGTCATAACTATATGCCTCCCTCCGAAGACGAAGCAAGCCTCAATGACGACGAACTCGTCGTGCCCGAAGACCCCGTCGAACAAGAGCTTTTTAAGCGCAGGATCATTGCTACAGCAAGAAGCCTGAAGAAGTAAAAGCGGAAGCTCAAAACAGCGGAAGACACGCTCAGAATAAGATGGAGCAAAGTACTCAAGACCACAGATAAATACGGCAATGGCCACCAATCGAAGAGCTACCCGAAGCGTAAGCTGCTACCAGGATTCGACGAAGAGGCCATAGAGCCTCCACCGTCTAATGGCCCAGCCAGGTCCATCTACGGACCCAAAAAGAAAGCCCCAGGAAGCAAAGCAACACGTCAAGTGTCCGATGATAGCGGCACATACAAGTATAGGGGCGCCGCACACCCACTATGTTTCACCGATGAGGTGCTGGATCATGAATTCCCAGCAGGGTTTAAACCCATAAACATAGAGGCCGACGATGGAACAACAGACCACTCGAGTGCGGATAGAAGATTATATACTGCATATACATATGGCCAGAGGAGACGATCTCCACGCCATAAAATATCTACCCCTCAAGCTCAAAGGGCCAGCCCGTCATTGGCTCAAAAGCCTCCCAGAAAACACTGTTGGAAGTTGGGAAGAGCTCGAGGAAGCGTTTAGAGCAAACTTTCAAGGGACTTATGTCCGTCCTCCGGATGCAAATGATTTAAGTCATATAACTCAACAGCCCGGAGAGTCAGCGCGGAAATTCTGGAACAGGTTTCTTACCAAAAAGAACCAAATAGTCGACTGTCCGGACGCCGAAGCCTTAGCAGCTTTCAAGCACAATGTCCGAGACGAATGGCTTGCCAGGCACCTCGGTCAAGAGAAACCGAGGACAATGACCGCATTAACAAGCCTGATGACCCGCTTCTGTGCGGGAGAGGATAGCTGGCTAGCAAGAATCAGCACCAGCGACCCAAGTACATCCGAGATAAGAGATGGAAATGGAAAATCACGGCGCAGAAAAGAGCAGCGCCGGAATAAAGAGAAAAGCCCAAAGAGCACGGCAGTCAACGCCGGATTCAAAAGCTCGCGGTCTAATAACAAAACTCAGCCCCTCAAGGACGACAGTGACGAACTGTCCAACCTACACAAAATTCTGGGTCGAATATATCAAATCCACAGTACCCCCGGAAGGCCTGCAAATCACACCCACAGGGATTGTTGGGTTTTCAAACAGTCCGGCCGATTAAATGCCGAACACAAGGGCTCGATCGTCAGCGAAGAAGATAAACCCGCCGGCGAGGCACGGAAAACAAAAGACTTTCCCACAAGGGGTCAAAGCAGTAAACTCACTTCATGAGATAACACGGAAAAATAGTGCGGCACTTTCTAAAAAGAGCTTCGCACGGTCCAACCCAGCAGACCATAGAGATTGGATATCCAAACCAATCACTTTCGACCACCTGGACTATTCCAGAAGCGTTCGAAACGCGGGACGGACTCCCCTGATATTGAATCCCATAATAGACGGATTACAATTCACTAACGTCCTAATGGACGGAGGCAGTGACTTAAACCTGCTATATTCAAACACAATCAGTAGGATGGGGATAGACCCTACCAAAATTCGACATAGCCGCACTCCCTTCAAAGGAGTGACGCTAGGCCCTTACGCCAAGTGCACAGGCTCGATACTACTAGAAGTCGCGTTCGGATCGCCGAACAATCTTCGACGCGAAAAATTAACTTTTCATATCGTCCCATTTGAAAGTGAATATCAAGCACTCTCGGGACGAAAGGCTTTTGTCCGCTTCAACGCCATACCGCATTACGCGTCACTTACACTCAAGATGCCCGGTCCAGATGGCGTCATTTCAGCGCGAGGGTCACTCGAGGACCCCGGACTCGGATAGACGAATCCGGACTCAGCAGGCTAGGGGTTACCTAGCCGCATACGCCTTCACAGGGGGCTGCGCGCACAAACCACCGCGGTTTCATATAAACCTCGCTTTAATTATTTATATTTCTTCTTTTAAATATTTTTTCGCACGAACTGTTTCTAAAACTAAACGTTCCTCTCTTTCTACAGATGAACAACGTGCGTACCCGTCCAGGATAACGGCGCAACGGAGACACAGGCGCAGACGTGCAGTAGGGACCCGTTGCAAGGATTCTTTTCAGATTAAGACCCTGCGTAGACCTTTTTATTACTGTCTCTTGTTGTTACTCTCCCTTGGTTTCTTCCTATAGCCAAAGCGGAGCCTGACGCCTTGGCATCGGTTGCGTCAGAGGACCATGCCCGTACCCGGACACTAGGGGCTTAGGGCATCTTTCTGCCCATTATTATAAAGTCCGAACACCTTCGGGAGTGTTCGGCGTCTCGAGTTAGGCATTATATGCATCAGCTCCGAATCATGTCTTTGGTCAAATGTTGGGTTTGCCTAGCTCCTGTGTTTTTGCTGCCTTACGTTCCGTATCATCGGCTAACGCGGCACCAGGAGAACTACTGCGATTCTGCCCCAGTACGGCTGGGCGAGCACCTCAGTAGAGAAAGCCGAAAACCGATCGTCATGATACAATGAGAGTCGGTCACCACTCGATTACACGGAATGTTTAGAATTCCCCGCTTTGACGAAGGACAGTTTCCCGGTCAGGCACATACGCACCCCGAATCCGGAGACGTGCGACGCCACCAGGGGCTATGATGCGGAGCATCCTTCCATCATCCCCATGGACTCTACATCAACACATCCAACCCCACAAGGACCTATGACTCGAGCATGTGCAAGAGCTCTTGAAACCGAGGTGACTTCTCTCCTAGATGATATTTCATATGACCCTCTCGAGACATGGCTACTACCTAAATCAGATACACTATGCATGATTAGGTGTCAAGAAGAACCTCCCAAGGATGCACATGAAGATGGACAAGCTATCCACTCCACGGATGAAGAGGACCAGCTGAAGCGGACAAGTTCACCTTCCAGGCCCCGGACATCTGGCCCGGACCCCGGACATCCGGTCCCTGGAGACGCCAACCCAGCAGCCGCAGCTCAGCCAAGAAGGCTATAGGGCCCGGACATCCGGCCCCCAGGCCCCGGACATCCGGCCTCCCACGAAGCCCCGGAAATCCGGCCCTCGCCTGAAATCCGGCGCCCTTTTGAGACTACTGAAGGTCGATCGCCAGGCCGGACATCCGCCCCAGCCGGACATCCGCCCGACGCCGGACATCCGGCTTCACTGTCGCGTGAGCAGTGAAGGGCGAAGCCCATGTACCCTTCGCCCCGTAGACTATATATACTCCATCCCCTTCCTCTTTCTAGGGTTAGCAAAGGATTAGCTCATATTTTGTGTGAGAGCTTTGCTCATCCACTTGGTTACTTCTCCTCGGAGCTCAGGACCTCTACGGAGAAGATCCCCAAGCGGATTCAAGACCCCTTCAAGGAAGACCATCAAGACCTCCTCACGGAGAAGACCCGGTTACCTTTTGTATCGTCCTTTGTTGATTTTGGATCTCGTGAATCTCTTATGTGTATGGTGATCTAGCACTTGTGTGATCGATTCCCTTGTTGGTTGAGTGATTCTCTCTCGTTTTCCCCGTGTTTCCCCTTGTGCTTCCGCGTGTTCTTCGTGTTCCCTCCGTAGGATCCCCTCCAAACGTGAAAGATCGACGTTATAGGGTTCCACCCTGCATCATTATGGTATCATGAGCCACGTTGATCACGTTTTTGGAGCCCCTACCCCGTGATTTCTAGCTTGATTTTGTTGTTTTCATCCTAAAATCCGAAAATCCCCACAAAAATACCCCCAAATTTTTTTGTGATTTGTTCGTGTGATGAAATTTTGTTGGATTTGGTCCATGGATTTGTGTTGCTACGTGTGGATCTAGTTTTCCCCTTCCTACCCACCCTTTTCCATCCACCAATTCGTCCGAATTTTGCCCCGGAGTTGCGATTTTCCCCGCGGAGTTCTTCGAGTTCGTCCACGATCCAGAGCCCGGACATCCGACTCGTGTCCCCCGGACATCCGGAGCCCCGGACATCCGGCCGAAAGCCCGGAGATCCGGCCCCTGGAAACAGCAACTCCAACACCCACGCCCATTTCACGATACCTTTGCCAAATTTTGCCACGCCCACAACATCTTCCGCATACCCACAACACTTTCCAAAAACACACCCACCGCTCACCGCTACATCCTATGTCGATTTTCATGTGTCTTGGTCTTTGAGATTTTGAGTTGTGGCTCCCGTGTCCTATTGTGTTTCGGCTATATAGGTACGGTTCAACGTCATCATCACCACCGCTCATCTCCATCGACTACTCAACATTGCCAAGGACGGTAACTTCGACGACATCTTTGTCATAACTTGCAATTGCATTGATACCCCACATGGCCTTACTTTTGCGTAGCTTACCCATCGAGACTAGCCATTGAGTATTGCCGGCAACGTGACTTGTGCACATTTAGTGATCATACTCCATAGCATACATACCATACCAACGTGGTGCATATCTTGGGATCCACTAGTGTGTCACAAAGTTGTCATAGCATAAACAATTGCTATCTTGGTTAGTGAAGTTTTGCATGAGAAAAGAGCTCAAAAGTGAAAGAGCCACCCAAGCTTTTAAGCAAAGAGGAAACATAAGCAAAGAGCTTATAAGCAAGAACCATAGCATCATACAATATTAAGATTGTCATATTCGATCATCTTGGATCATTGCACCGAAATACCATACATATAGCATTCTTGGGATAGAGATACTTGCATTTTGCCTAGTAGGTTGTGCTCACTTTTGGTTTGCACAATCCCATTTATCTATTTGCGTGTGTGTTTCCGTGTACCCATTCTTGCTTGGTCTACTTGTTGCATTTGCAAATTTGTGAATCTTTTCCAACATTATTGAAGCTCACTTACTATTGCAATCAATTTTGCGCCACCATCCTAACCAAGCTCCACCAAAAGCTTTTACTTGTGTAGGTGTGAGAATCGACAAGGATCGGTACCAATAGTGCTATTTCATTGTCCGCATTTGAGTGAACTTGATTCATCTTCAACTTCGTCAAAGGTACATTGGTATTAGTTCTTCTCCTTCTACCACTCACAATTTGCTTGAAATGATGGATAGGCCAAGTTCTTCTACAAATCCACTCTTCATCGAACAAGGCGACGACATGTCATCCCTCGTCACCAAGAGCCACCTCTTTGGCGCAGAACGAGCTCTCCATCAAGAGCAACAAGCAATGAGCTTAACGATCGACAACCTCTCCACCGACTTGTGACTCTCCGAGCAACGAACACGAGACTACTTCGACAACAAACTCGACGCGCACAAGAAAGAGAACGATGCAAGAATGGACGAGATCCGCACCTTGTTGGTGAATCGGCGTACTTCTACTTCCTCACACTCAAGACGGAGCCACTCAAGTCGCCATTCCGACGACTCCTTCTCCGACACAAGTACACCATCATCGAACATTCTTCGACGAGCCACGCGTCAAGATCGTCATGCATCTCGCAACCCGCTACACGACAAGAATCTCCAAGAGCAAGTTGATGAAGAAGTTCCTCGTCCTCAATCGAGCCAAATGGCGTTTGCGCAAGCTCAAGAACGACAACGTCTTCGTCACCAACAAGAACAAGAACGAGCGCGCCTACACCAAGAGCAACAAGACGCCGAGGCTCAACATCTTCAACAACAACAACGAGAAGCACAAGCTCTTGAGGCAGAACTTGCCCTTCAAGCATCAAGTCGAGCTATCGCCAACCGCAATCGTGAAAGGCGAAACCAAGAGGAAGCCCTTCGAGAAGAAATCCAAGAGAGGAACTACCATCGGCGTGCGCAACGTCAAGCCCCACAAGCTCCTTCACAAGCTCCTCAAGCTCCTCTCCAACATCAAGGCCAACAAGAGCAAGCTGATCATGGACTTCCTCCTCGCCAAGAGCAACATGAGGATGATTACCCTCCACGTCAAGAACGTCATCATCAACATCGACCTCAAAACAATGAAGAACATCGCTATGGCAAGCTCAAGTTCACAATGCCCAAGTTCAATGGAACCAATGATCCCGAAGAGTACCTCTCATGGGCATTGAAGGTCGACAAAATCTTTTGTTTACACAACTATGAGGAAGAGAAGAAGATCGCTATGGCATCACTTGAGTTCCAAGACTATGTGCTCATATGGTGGGAACAAGTCCTTGAGCGCCGACAAGCAAGAGGTGAACCTCCAATCACCACTTGGGCTCAAATGAAGGATGTCATGCGAGCACGTTTTGTGCCCACCTACTACAACCGTGATCTCTTCAAGAAGCTACAACTCCTCAAGCAAGGAACAAAGAGTGTTGAAGAATACTACAAGGAAATGGAGATTGCCATGATTCGAGCCAATGTCACGGAGGATGATGAGCAAACAATGGCACGATTCTTGAATGGCCTCAACCATCCCATCAAGAAAATCGCCGACTTCCAACCCTACTCCAACCTCATTGAGCTCGTGCATCAAGCTACAAAGGCGGAACGTCAAGTACAAGACGACTTCAAGTACGCCAAGTACTCTTCCAAGGCATACGGCTTCTCCAACAACCAAGCTTCAAGAACTACTCCAACTTCGACATCAAACAAGCCTCTTCCAAGCAACGACGACAAGTCAAGTTACAAGAAAACTTCTACAAGTTCGAGTCGTCCTCCTCCTACTACAAGCAACTCCAAGCCGCATGCTTCATCATCTACTCCAACCGATGAGACCGTCAAGACAAGCTCCTTCAAGTGCTTTACTTGCGGCGGCCGAACCACAAGTCATATGAATGCACCAACAAGCGCACCATGATACTCAAAGACGATGGCACCTATGACTCAATGAGTGAAGATGAAATGGAAGCCATTGAGCAAGTGGCCATGCACCGGCGCGTCAACGAGGATGAAGATGATCAAGTCTTTTGTGATGAAGATACAAGTCCCGCTCTTGTTGTCTCCAAGGTCTTGACACTTCAACATCAACAAGAAGAAGACCAATGATGCCACATCTTCCACACAAAGGCCGGCATCAATGGGAGATCCGTTAAGGTCATCATCGATGGAGGTAGTTGCCACAACTTGGCAAGCGAAGAACTATGCTCCAAGCTACAATTGGTCAAGAAGAAGCACCCGCACCCATACAAGGTTCAATGGCTAAGTGACTCCGGCACTATACGAGTTGAGCATCGGTCCAAGTCTCCTTCAAAATCGGTGCATATGAGGACACTTTGGAGTGTGATGTGGTCCCAATGACCGTTTGCCACCTCCTCCTTGGTCGGCCATGGCAATTTGACCGTGGTGTCTACCACAATGGGCGTACAAACCACTATAGCTTCAAAAAGAAAGGAAAAGAATATGTTCTACGACCCATGTCTCCTAGTCAAGTGATAGCCGACAAACAAGCCACCAACCAAAGAGAGAAGAGTGAGAAAGTGAGCCACCAAAAAGTGAGTGAGAACCACAAGCCAAATTTGAGCGCCTCTTCGCCTCGAGAGAAAAACCTCATACTATTCGCCACCAAACATGAGATGAGAGAAGTGTGTGAGAACCCATCGAGTGTGATGCACTTTGTCCTTGTGTGCAAGGATGGAGATATAAAAACTAACACCATTCACGAGCTACCTTTGGTGTTTTAATCTCTTTTGCAGGAATTTCAAGATGTTTTTCCAGATGAGCTACCTCCGGGTCTACCTCCTCTACGAGGCATTGAGCATAGAATCGACCTCATTCCCGGAGCACCACTTCCAAACAAAGCTCCATATCGTGTCAATCCCGAAGAAACCAAGGAGATTCAACGGCAAGTACAACAACTAATCGACAACGGTCATGTACGTGAAAGCTTAAGCCCTTGTGCCGTTCCCGTTAATCTTGTGCCTAAGCCCGATGGAAGTTTCCGCTTGTGTTCCGATTGTAGACCCATAAATGCTATCACCGTGCGCTATAGGCATCCCATTCCTCGCTTAGATGATATGCTTGATGAACTTAGTGGAGCCAACTTTTTCTCAAAATTTGATCTTAAAAGTGGCTATTATCAAATACGAATTAATGAGGGTGATGAATGGAAAACTGCTTTCAAAACCAAATTTGGCTTATATGAGTGGTTGGTTATGCCTATGGGTTTGTCAGAAGCACCCGGAACTTTTGTGCGTCTCATGCATCATGTACTTCGTCCATACATTTGAATCTTTGTCGTGGTTTACTTCGATGATATTCTTGTGTTTAGCAAAACCATGAAAGAGCATCTTGATCACGTTAAGCTTGTTTTGCAAACGCTTCGAAAGGAAAGTCTTTATGCCAACTTGAAAAAATGCACTTTTGGCGTTGACAAAGTGGTTTTCTTGGGTTTCGTTGTCTCTTCCAAGGGTGTCCATGTTGTGAAACTAAGATCAAAGCAATTAAAACTTGGCCCCAACCCACCAATTTGCAACAAGTTGAAGTTTCCTTGGTCTTGCAGGTTTTTATCGCCGCTTTGTGAAAAACTTTAGCACTATTGCAGCTCCTTTGCATGCCTTGAGTAAAAAGAATACTCCTTTTGTTTGGGGACCTTTGCAATCCAACGCTTTTGATGAACTCAAGTCTTTGCTTACTCATGCTCCGATTCTTGCTTTGCCCAATTTTGACAAAACTTTTGAGGTCCATTGTGATGCAAGTGGTACCGGAATTGGCGGAGTTTTAATGCAAGAAAAACGAGTCATTGCTTATTTTAGTGAAAAACTCTCTGGTGCTCAACTTAACTATCCCGTGTATGACAAGGAATTATATGCTTTAGTGCGTGTCCTCCATGTTTGGGAACATTATCTTAGACCTCATGAGTTTGTCATCCATACCGATCATGAAACACTTAAGTACTTAAAAGGTCAAACTAAATTGAACAAGCGACATGCCAAATGGAGTGAATTTATTGAATCATTTCCATATGTGATCAAGTATATTAAGGGCAAGGAAAATGTAGTCGCCGATGCACTTTCACGCATATGCATGCTTATCACCGAACTTGAGTTGAATGTCATTGGTTTTGAGCACATCAAACATTTGTATGCTAGTGATCCATCTTTTGCACATCATTATACTAAATGTTTGACACATACATCTTGGGAACAATATTACCTCAAGGATGGTTATCTTATGAGAGCTAACAAACTATGCATACCCAAGTCTTCTCTTCGTTTGCTCCTTTTGCAAGAGGCTCATGGCGGTGGACTCATGGGACACTTTGGACGCGACAAGACATTCGCCACGCTCTCTAAGAACTACTTTTGTCCAAAGATGTTTCGAGACGTCTCACGCTTCACCACAAGATGTTCAACATGCCGCAAAGCTAAGTCAAAAGCTCAATCTCATGGTCTTTACATGCCTCTTCCTATTCCTCATCAACCTTGGGAAGACATTAGCATGGATTTTGTACTTGGTTTGCCTAGAACTCAAAATGGAAAGGATTCCGTGTTTGTTGTTGTGGACCGATTTTCTAAAATGGCACATTTCATCCCTTGCAACAAGGTAGACGATGCTTCAAATATTGCAAATCTCTTTTGTAGGGAAATCTTGCGCCTCCATGGAGTTCCAAAGTCAATCATCTCCGACCGCGACGTCAAGTTCTTGAGTTACTTTTGGAAAACTCTTTGCGCCAAGCTCGGAATCAAGCTATTGTTCTCCTCCGCATACCATCCTCAAACCGACGGCCAAACGGAGGTGACGAACCGGACGCTCTCCACTCTACTTCGCGTGTTGATCAAGAAGAACATCAAGGAGTGGGAGGCGTGCCTACCCATCGCCGAGTATGCCTACAACCGCGCAAGACATTCGACGACCGGCAAGTCCCCCTTCGAGGTCGTCTACGATTTCAACCCATTGTCCCCATTGGACATTCTACCACTACCCCTACAAGAGCGCACCAACCTAGACGCAAGCGCCCGTGCGAGCTACATCAAGAAGATGCATGAAGATACAAGACACACGCGATCGGCGCCAAGTACAGCGACTAGCGACCAAGCTCAACATCAACAAGCAACCCATGATCTTCAACATAGGCGATCTCGTGTGGCTACACCTTCGCAAGGAACGCTTCCCCAACGAACGCAAGTCCAAACTTCTACCTCGAGCCGATGGACCCTTCAAGGTGTTAGCACGCTACAACAACAACGCTTACAAGCTCGACCTACCAAGCGACAAGTACAACGTGAGTGACACCTTCAACGTCAAAGACCTCTCGCCTTTCCATGGTGATGAAGATCTTGATCCGAGGTCGGATCCTTTCGAAGGGAGGGGATATGATGCGGAGCATCCTTCCATCATCCCCATGGACTCTACATCAACACATCCAACCCCGCAAGGACCTATGACTCGAGCACGTGCAAGAGCTCTTGAAACCGAGGTGACTTCTCTCCTAGATGATATTTCATATGACCCTCTCGAGACATGGCTACTACCTAAATCAGATACACTATGCATGATTAGGTGTCAAGAAGAACCTCCCAAGGATGCACATGAAGATGGACAAGCTATCCACTCCACGGATGAAGAGGACCAGCTGAAGCGGACAAGTTCACCTTCCAGGCCCCGGACATCCGGCCCAGACCCCGGACATCCGGTCCCTGGAGACGCCAACCCAGCAGCCGCAGCTCAGCCAAGAAGGCTACAGGGCCCGGACATCCGGCCCCAGCCCCGGACATCCGGCCTCCCACGAAGCCCCGGAAATCCGGCCCTCTGCCCAGAAATCCGGCGCCCCGCACCAAAGACTACAGAAGGTCGCATCGCCAGCCCGGACATCCGCCCCCCCCAGCCCGGACATCCGGCCGCACATGAAGCCCCGGACATCCGGCCCGACGCCCGGACATCCGGCTTCACCTGCGCGTGAACAGTGAAGGGCCGAAGCCCATGTACCCTTTCGCCCCCGTAGACTATATATACTCCATCCCCTTCCTCTTTCTAGGGTTAGCAAAGGATTAGCTCATATTTTGTGTGAGAGCTTTGCTCATCCACTTGGTTACTTCTCCTCGGAGCTCAGGACCTCTACGGAGAAGATCCCCCAAGCGGATTCAAGACCCCTTCAAGGGAAGACCATCAAGACCTCCTCACGGAGAAGACCCCGGTTACCTTTTGTATCGTCCTTTGTTGATTTTGGATCTCGTGAATCTCTTATGTGTATGGTGATCTAGCACTTGTGTGATCGATTCCCTTGTTGGTTGAGTGATTCTCTCTCGTTTTCCCCGTGTTTCCCCTTGTGCTTCCGCGTGTTCTTCGTGTTCCCTCCGTAGGATCCCCTCCAAACGTGAAAGATCGACGTTATAGGGTTCCACCCTGCATCAGGCTATATCGTAGCCCCACTCTCGAGCTCCATTGGCTAAGTGAAATAGATAAAGCATTATAGTCCGGATTGCCTCGTTCGCTACGCTACCACCTCCTTATAACAGGACCGAGACGTCGGATTAAGTGTGAAAACGCGCTACTTTGCGAACACCCCAGCACCTTGTGTGAGGGGCTGAAGTCAAGAGCGCATCTTCGGGTTATACACAAGTATCGTGGCGGCCGACTGGGAGAAGTTTTACTACTTGGATGCACAAGTATAAAAAGCAGTCATACCATAATCATTGATTTCTGTAGTGTCGTTCATTTGAGCGTTACATTCTTTGAGCCTTTCGCCTCTATTTCTGAGCACCTCGCATGACTTCTCCAGTAGTGCTCGGCGGGGAGCCGGCTTCCTTCCGGACCCTGGGTGGCAACGGCTAATGAGGACATCAATACCATTGTTACACCCACAGCCCCTGCTGCTATACATACTGGACCAATTACTAGAGCTCGCGCACGCCAACTAAATTACCAGGTACTTTCATTTCTTGGAAATGATTCTAATGTTCATGAGAATATGATGCTGCCTAAATTGGATACATTTGTTTTGCTTACAAATGAAGGGCCTAGCTTGGAGAAGGATGAACATTGGAGCAAGAACAAGCATGGAGATGATGGTAGGCGCAAGGGGGACAAGAACGGAGTTACAAGTGATGATTTCAGGACTTTGAAGCCACCATAATGAGTGCATGAAGCCTTGGACGAAATATACAAGATGCCACTTCATAAATTTCGTCCAGAGGCTATTCTAGGTGCTGCGTCACCTTATTATTGGGCCAGGCCCATGTAATTTCGAAATACATAAGTATAGGCTATTTTTAGAGTTCGTATGTGTGGGGAAACAATAGATAGGGTTAGTTTCGGACCCCTCCACCAAGGGCCACGAAATTCACCCCCTCTTCCTCCATATATACAGCCCTTAGGGCACCGTTTAGACTTTGGGTTTTGTTTAGATTAAAAGTTCACCATAGCTGCAACCGCGTGCCGTTTGTGTTCAACGACTGGACAAAGCGCCACAGAACCCCACCTTGATCAATAAAGCTTTCATCTTGTATTCGCAATATCCAGATTGCAATCTCGGTTTCTTGCTTGTTCTTCGTTTGCTCGCAGGAAAGCAGACCCTCGTGGTCGAGTTGATCGTGCTCGGCGTGGTCAATAACCTCTCGGAGTTGGTTTAGCGATTGCTAAAGCGCGGCGTCCTCGCGCCTTCGTAGTCGGATCGTCAAAGTCGACTTCCACCAAAGCGAAATCCACCATCTCATCGAAAGACCGGACACCTCCGCCTCTATCAACGGCGGCGGCATCCATCTCCGGATAATGCACCTTCACACGGGCAAGAGCCATCCGCGCGCCCTCGATGCAGGCCGACCGCTTCATATCCTTTATATGCGGCACCGCTCCAAGGAATTGCTGCGATGGCAAGTAGCTCGTCACCTTGGACCTCCTCGGCGGACATGGGCCACGATGTCGGACATGGCAAGTCCGGACAATCTGTTTAGCTCAGCCCATTCGCCAACCGGTCCGTCAGCGGAAGGGAGCGATCCGGTTGTGGAATTGAGACCAATACAGCTCTTCCGCCTCGTGATCCCCGGCTCCGGAAGTGTAGCGGCATCGGCCGCGCTTGCAGCTAAGTCCATATACGGATCCTCCGGACTCCACAGCCGCTCAAATTGAGCATACTTCGCATCCATAAACCGGCGACGCAGCAGAATAGGCTTGCCAGCCACGATCTCTCCAGCCTTGCGCAGCTCCTCCTTCATAGCCCGCATGGCGAGGCGGGCATCCTTAACCGGCGGTGGCCTTCTTCAGTCTTCCCGCTCCGTCGCGCTCCTTTTCAAGAGCCTCATTGCGGTCGGTAGCACCTTTAATTTCTGGCCAATTCGGCCACCTCCGCCTGCTTAGGCGGTCGCGGCCTTTTCGACTTTCAACTCTTGGCCGCCTTGAGGCAGCGCGTCCCTCCTTCGGCCTGCTCCTTAGCTCGAGCAAGTTCGCCCGAGGCTCTCCTGATAGCAGCACCGTCTGTACAACAGCATACAATTTATCGAGGAGGCTTGACCCTTTAAATAAAGCGGCTGCGGAGAATTTATTTACCTTGCGACTCGTCAAGTCGCGGTTGACAAGTGCGATGTCGGCATCGCCACGTCAAGTTGCCTACTTAATTCGGCAAACTCATTAGTCGGCTAGCCCTCGGACTATCCGCCACTATGTCGGGCGGCGGTATTCATTACTTGAGATTTTGAGATTTTGATCCTCGACGCAGCTGTCGTTTCGACAACCCACCGAGTCTCGGGGCTACTATCTATACAAAGGCGCATTTTATGTACAATACTGTTAAAATACAAAAGGATGCGTCATTTCTGCATACCTCAAAACCCGCCAGCAAACTCATGGCGGCATTACGCAATCCGCTCTCAGCGGACGAAATCCTTCCTATCACCATACGCATTAACGCACGGTGATCTTCTGAAATGGACGCCCTCTCAAGCAGATTCTTCAGTTCTCTCGGTAAGACACTAGTAGGTGCCGAACTCCACTATCCCTCCGGACTCGGGGATACCCTCCGTGATGACACTTCGGGTTCGCCTGCCTCGTTTGGCGGCGCTGCGAATGGAGGCGTATCGCTCTCCATCATCTCCGGAAGAAGGTCCCCCGAAGACGAACTCATCTGAGAAGGCTGCAGATCCGAACTGCAATGTAAATATTTCGGTTACCTACAGAAGCACAAATGAAGGTATTTCCTCACTAATTAACTCCCTCTTTTAAACTCACGGCTCGTTGGAGGGCTGGTCCTTCGGCGATGATTGTGCGTCCGTATTCTCTCCGGATGCGGACCCCGGTGAGGATTTCTTCCACGCTTAGGGGCTTTGGCCTCCGGATCTTCAGAGGCGGTCCTCTTCTCCCCCGAAAGGAGGGGCTCTTAGTTCCTCCTCTTGATTGCCCTTTGGGCAAAATATTTGCTCCTTATCTTCCCGGCGCCCCCTTCTATGGGCGCAACCTCCAACATTCGACCAGCACGGGCTCCGGTCACGGTCTCACGGGAGGGGGGCCGGACACCTTATCAGCCTTGATCGCGCCACCCATTCCTGTAAAGAACAAAGGGTCAGGAGGCGAATTCTAGAAAGGCACGCACACAGAATGTCCGGACTCTGAGCTATTTACCTGAGTATCCGGGCAATCGCGGCTTAGACCTGCATCCTCGGCTAAATCCGGACACGCCACCTGCGGTCCGAAGAACAACTTGTACATCTCCACGTGATAGAGGCAAAGGTGTCCCGTCTTTCGATGAGATGGTGGATTTCGCTTTGGTGGAAGTCGACTTTGACGATCCGACTACGAGCGTGCGAGGACGTCGCGCCTTAGCAATCGCTAAACCAACTCCGAGAGGTTATTGACCACGCGCGAACACGATCAACGACCACGAGGGTCGATTTCCTGCGAGCAAACGAAGAACAAGCAAGAAACTGAGATTGCAATCTGGATATTGCGAATATAAGATGAAAACTTTATTGATCAAGGTGGGGTTACTGTGGCGCCTTTGTGCAGTCGTTGAACACAAGCGAAACGCGAAGTTGCAGCTATGGCGAACTTTTGATCAAAAAAACCCAAAGTCTAAACGGTGCCCTAAGGGCTGTATATATGGAGGAAGAGGGGAGAATTTCGTGGCCCTTGGTGGAGGGTCGAAACTAACCCTATCTCTTGTTTCCCCACACATACGGACTCTAAAAATAGCCTATACTAATGTATTTCGAAATTACATGGGCTGGCCCAATAATAAGGTGTATGACACCTAGAATAGCCTCGGACGGAATTTATGAAGTGGCATCTTGTATGTTTCGTCCAAGGCTTCATGCACTCATTATGGTGGCTTCAAAGTCCTGAAATCATCACTTGTAACTCCATTCTTGTCCCCTTAGCATGCCATCATCTCCATGCTTGTTCTTGCCCCAATGTTCATCCTTCTCCAAGCTAGGCCCTTCATTTGTAAGCAAAAAATGTATCCAATTTAGGCAGCATCATATTCTCATGAACATTAGAATCATTACCAAGAAACGAAAGTACCGGTAATTTAGTTGGCGTCTTGTGAGCTCTAGTAATTGGTCCAAAGATGTATAGCATGAGGGGCTGTGGGTGTAACAATGGTATTGATGTCCTCATCATCCTCCCTTCTTGAAATGAAGTCGTCCTCGACGGAAGTTCATCTTCCTCACCCAAATATGGCTTCAAATCTGCAATGTTAAAAGTGGGACCAACCCCAAAATCTGCAGGCAGCTCAAGTTTATATGCATTATCATTTACTTTCTCCAACACCTTAAAGGGACCAGCAGCACGTGGCATTAGCTTTGATTTTGCAAATCAGAAATCTATCCTTACGCAAATGTAACCAAACAAGATCTCGGTGCAAACACAACATGTTTTCTACCCTTATCTCCAGCAAGTTTATATTTAGCATTCATACGCTCAATGTTTTCCTTAGTTAACTCATGCATTTTAAAATCAATTCAGCACGTTCTTTAGCATCAAAATTAACCTTCTCCGAAGATGGAAGAGGCAACAAATCAATAGGTGCACGAGGTAGGAAACCATACACAACTTCAAAAGGGCACATCTTAGTAGTAGAATGCAATTAACGATTATAAGCAAATTCAATATGAGGCAAGCATTCCTCCCACATTTTCTTATTTTTCTTTAGAACAGCCCTAAGCATAGTAGACAATGTTCTATTGACTACTTCAGTTTGTCCATCAGTTTGGGGGTGACAAGTAGTACTAAGCAGTTTAGTCCCCAACTTAGCCCATAAACATCTCCAAAAGTGGCTAAGAAATTTAGTATCACGATCTGAAACAATAGTATTTGGCACACCATGCAAGCGAATAATTTCACGAAAGAACAAATCAGCAACATTGACAGCATCATCGCTTTTATGACATGGCATAAAGTGTGCCATTTTCGAGAATCTATCCACGACAACAAATATGCTATCCCTCCCCTTCTTTGTTCTAGGTAAACCTAAAACAAAGTCCATAGATATATCCTCCCAAGGAACACTAGGTACAGGCAAAGGCATATATAAACCATGAGGATTGAGTCGTGACTTAGCTTTTTGACATGTAGTGCGATTAGCAATAAAACGCTCAACATCCGTCTCATCTTTGGCCAAAAGAAATGTGTAGCAAGTCGTCCTCCGTCTTCTTCACGCCAAAGTGTCCCATTAGTCCTCCTCCATCGCCTCCTGCAACAACAAAAGACGAGCGGAGCTAGCTGGAATGCATAGCTTGTTAGCACGAACACAAATCCATCATTAACGACAAACTTGTTCCATGTTCTTCCTTCTTTACAATTCTGCAATACATCTTTAAAATCAGCATCATGCACATATTGATCTTTGATGGTCTCCAAACCAAATATTTTGAAGTCAAGTTGTGAAAGCATAGTATAGCGACGAGACAATGCATCGGCAATAACATTTTCTTTACCCTTCTTGTGTTTAATGACATAAGGAAAGTCTCAATGAATTCAACCCATTTAGCATGTCTACGATTCAGTTTAGCTTGACTTTTAATATGTTTCAAAGATTCATGATCAGAATGTATAACAAATTCTTTGGGCCATAAATAATGTTGCCATGTTTCTAAAGTCCGAACAAGAGCATATAATTCTTTATCATAAGTAGAGTAATTCAGACTAGGCCCACTCAATTTTTCAGAAAAGTATGCAACAGGTTTGCCATCTTGTAATAACACACCTCCTAATCCAATTCCACTAGCATCACATTCAAGCTCAAAAGTCTTATTAAAATCAGGAAGTTGGAGTAAAGGAGCATGTGTCAACTTATCTTTCAATACCGTGAAGGCTTCTTCCTGTGCGTTACCCCAAACAAAAGGCACATCCTTCTTTGTAAGCTCGTTGAGAGGTGCATCAATGGTACTGAAATCTCTCACAAAACGCCTATAGAATCCAGTGAGGCCAAGAAAACTCCTCACTTGTGTGACCGTTTTGGGCTGCGGCCAACTCTCAATAGCTTCAATCTTGGCTTTATCAACTTCAATTCCCTGTGGAGTAACAACATAGCCAAGAAAAGACACTCGGTCGGTGCAAAAGGTGCACTTCCCAAGGTTACCAAACAAACGTGCATCACGTAGAGCAATAAAAACAGCACGTAAATGTTCCAAATGTTCCTCCAAAGGTCTGCTATAAATCAATATGCAAGTAAACTACCACAAATCGTCCAATGAAAGCACGTAAAACTTCGTTCATTAATCTCATGAAAGTACTAGGTGCATTAGTTAACCCAAAAGGCATGACTAACCACTCATATAATCCAAACTTAGTTTTAAATGCTATTTTCCATTCATCCCCCAATTTCATACGAATTTGATGGTATCCACTCATAAATCAACTTTGGAGAATATTGTAGAGCCACTCAATTCATCAAGCATATCATCTAGCCTAGGAATAGGATGGCGATAACGAATAGTAATATTATTAATGCCTCTACAATCAACACACATACGCGATGTACCATCCTTTTTGGCACTAAAATAATAGGAACAGCACAAGGACTAAGGGATTGGCGTATATAACCTTTGTCGAAGCTCTTGTACTTGACGCATAATCTCCTTCGTCTCCTCGGATTGGTGCGGTATGGCGCACGGTTTGCCTGGCGGTGAAGCACGGAATTAAGTCAATCGATGCTCAATCCCTCGAATAGGCGGTAATCCGGTGGCACGTCTTGTGGAAAACGTCGGTGAACTCACGCAAAATGTTAGTGACAGCGGTGGCAAAGAGGAAGGCACGTCCTCGAATGAAAATAATGCCTCTTTGCACACAAAAGCATAGCAAACAGATTTGCTAAAATCTAGCTCATCAATATCAGATTTAGTGGCAAGTAAACATGCACTTTTCAATTTAATTTCGAAGCAACACTAGATGGTTTACTATTAGGCTTCATATGATGCTCAAATTCTTTTGCCACAATCTGATTTTCACTCTTATTTTTCTCTGTTTTGCTTTATTAGCTCTATTAATATCATCTTTCAAAATGGACTCGAGAGTCATAGGAAGCAAAGTAATATTTTTATCCTTATGAACAAGGGTATCTGATTTTTGTACCATGGTGTACAGAATTTTATCAAATTGCCATGGTCGACCAAGTAATAAGGAACATGCTTGCATAGGTACCACATCACAATCAACATAATCAGCATATGTAGAGATACTAAAATGCACACGAGCGAGACGTGTTACCTTAACCTTGCGCTGTTGTTGAACCATTGGATGTAGTAAGGATGTGGATGTGGTCTTGTGGAGAGAGATAGCTTCTCCACCATCTCCATGCTAGCCAAGTTGTTGCAGCTCCCTCCATCTATGATGGCCTTGAATAGAACGTTCCTTCACAACTCCTTAGTATGGAACAAATTATGCCTCTGATTTTGCTCGACTTGTGTAACCTGCACACTCAAAACACGTTGAGCAACTAAACATTCAGACTGTCGGCATCTTGACAGCCATGTATTGTGTCTCATGATCAGAATCATCTCCACCGTGTTCCTCATGTGTAATAAGAGCCAAAGTCTCCTCATCATAGTCACTAGCGGACTCATACCCACCATCCTCGTAGCAATCATCACTGCTGAGATTTGCATTCTCTCGCAAAATGTCATCTTCCCTTACAACGACGACAAATAATATCACTTGTGTGCCTGTTGGCGCCATGGAAGAAGAAGAACTCTGTGCAGGCCGGCGGGTGTGCTCTTGGCGAGATAGTGGTGGTTGTGCCGCTTTCTTGTATCACGGTTGGAGGTGGCTTTGTAGGAAGTGATGGTGCGGTGGAAGTAGATGATGCACGTCTTTGTCCATGATGAAGGTCGACCTGCGAGAAAAGTTAGTCTGGCGGCAATGCACATCGATCCTGCACTTCACGTTCAGCTTTACAAGCAAGATGGAATAAGCGAGTGATATTATTATAATCCTTATAATCTAGAATGGTGCGAATCTCTCTATTTAATCCACCCGAAAGCGTGCAAGCATAGCTTCATTCTCCTCAACAATACCACATCTAATCAAGCCGGTTTGTAATTCACGATACTATTCTTCTCTGAATTTTTCCTTGTCTTAAGCGCTGCAATTTTGAAGTAATTCACGTTGATAATATGGTGGAACCCAACGAGTACGCATAGCAGTTTTCAAAGCAGCCCAAGTAGCTGGAACAGGATATAATCTACAATGTTCAGACCACCAAACACATGCAAAGCTAGTGAAAGCACAAACAGAGCGGGAACACGTCTCTCCTCGGGATATTGTAAACATGTAAATCGTTGTTCAGTTTCTAACTCCCAAGTAAGATATATATCAGGAACATATCTACCCTCAAATGGTGGAATATTCAATTTCAGTTTAGGGAGTGGTCATGATCTCGTACTGAGGGGGAGCCCTAACATTGCCATTATTTGCATGTGGGCGACACTGGTTGTTGTGGTCTTTGGTGGTTGCACGTAGTTCGATGTTGATCAACCTCATCCTCGTAATCTCCCACATAATCATCCTCGTCGGTACCAGCAGCGGGGAGTAGCAGGAGCCAAAGAAGCACCAACAGCGATGGCAATGGCACCAGAATTTTGTCTGGCTCAATAGGAACACGCTGAGCTCGTCCATCTTGATTCGGAAGGGGCGTAGTTGTTGTCGTTCAGAGGTGCGATAGGTGCAGCCGGCGGTGGTTGTGGAAAAGCAGCGAGCAATTCATCAAACTTGCTATCAAGCTTTGTTTCAAACGTCTTCTCAATGCCATCTATCTTCTCCATGGCCTCGTCAAATCTGTTTAGCACATCTTTTTGACCACTCATCATTTGCTGAAATTTATCATGTAGCTATTTGTTAAATCGAGTTCTCCCAATCAGTCTCATCGACTTGTGATCCTACCATGGTTAGCAGCAAATAGAAACACACAAGAATATGATCCTCTGAGACTACTAAGAAGTGGTGGTGGTGTATCACAAACCCGTCAAGCAAATCTCAAATTCTTACAGTTCTTACCCAGCGTGCGGCGGTGATCGGCAACCGTTGTAGTCAAAACTCTCAAAGCTTGGATAGAGCAATTACGGGGAGAGTCAACGCATACGGCGTAGATGTATGTGGAGCTGGGAAGGCTTATAATATGGTAGCAAAAGGGTCAGCGATAATCAATTGAGAGATGCAAAGTTGAATAAGCGCTCAACAGCAGTCTTGTCTTTGGTCCTAGGCTAGGGCGTGCTAGAGGCGAGCCTAGAACACCAACAAAATCACGGCTGCTGCGTAAACAAGGGAGGAGCACACACTGAATTTTTTTCTTTTTTCCACTTTTGTTTTTGCACTTTTTTTCCTCTTTTTTTTGCTCGCAACAAATTTTTTTGAAAAAAGTCTACAAATGGTCTAAAACTGCCTAGCCAGAATTTTCGGACTTAGTTTTTTTGGCTGGAAATATTTTTCTTCTGCGGATGGCTCGGAAGTTAAGGAGTCCTTCTCTGTCACGACTTCGGAGTATCGCGTGATCTGGAAATCGAGAACAATGCAACAATTCTTGGACTCGGACTAGGACTGGTGGCGGAGATGAAACTGGTGGGGCAGAATTTGGTGGCGGAGATGAATCTGGTGGAACTTCGGATTTGGTGGCGGAGATGAATCTGGTGGAACTTCGGACGGTGGCGGATATATGTTGCGGTGAACTTCGGATTGGCGTGATGGCGGCGGATATGTGGTGGCGTATATGGATTGGTTAAGCGGTGATGATGCGGTGGTGATATATGGCAGCGGCGGCGTGACAACTTTGTGAACGAACTTCGAAACTTTAAAGACTAGGCGCTAAGACCAGCAACTTGACACGACGATGCAACGCAAATTCAACAAAACAAATCTGAAAAAGATTATGCAAAGGCTCAGATTGGTTGGATGGGATGAACTAACCCTAATTTTTTGGCTTTTTCGTGGACTATAGGTATGAAGAACAGACTCGATCTAAACTACGAAAAGCTGTAAAATCTCACGAGCAACACGGAAATCGATACCACTTGATAGGCGAAGGTGTCCGTCTTTCGATGAGATGGTGGATTTCGCTTTGGTGGAAATCGACTTTGGCGATCCGACTCTGAGCGTCGCGAGGGCGTCGCGCCTTATGTCGCTAAACCAACCGAGAGGTTATTGACCACCCGAACACGATCAACGACCACGAGTGTCATTTCCTGCGAGCAAGCGAAGAACAAGCAAGCTGAGATTGCAATCTGGATATTGCGAATATAAGATGAAAGCTTTATTGATCAAGGTGGGGTTACGTGGCGCCTTTATGCAGTCGTTGAACACAAGCGAAATGCTGCGAAGTTGCAGCTATGGCGAACTTTAATCTAAACAAAACCCAAAGTCTAAGCGGTGCCCTAAGGGCTGTATATATGGAGGAAGAGAGGGTGAATTTCGTGGCCCTTGGTGGAGGGTCGAAACTAACCCTATCTCTTGTTTCCCCACACATAAGGACTCTAAACATAGCCTATACTTATGTATTTCGAAATTACATGGGCCTGGCCCAATAATAAGGTGTTGACACCTAGAATAGCCTTTGGACGAAATTTATGAAGTGGCATCTTGTATATTTCATCAAGGCTTCATGCACTCATTATGGTAGCTTCAAAGTCTGAAATCATCACTTGTAACTCCGTTCTTGTCCCCTTGCAGGAGATATCGCTTCCACATATATATTGACCGACAGGAATGCTTTTGTTGGCTTTCACATGAGTTATACAGATTGAATACATATAGCCATTGATTTTCTTCAATTTACGCCCAAATGAGATCGCCTTGATCATAGAGCATCCGGAGAAGGTATTGTCCCTACCAGGGGGCTATGTCTATAAGCAACATAATCTCCTTTCAAAAGCAAGTGCCAAGTTCAGAAAATAGCGATGAATGAGGTTCTTTGACTTGAGGCCAAAAAGTCCTGCTTAAGGCTGAATTTGAGGGTACCCCGGCCCAAAGGAAGGGTGGAAGATTCACATACCGCCATCATATCGACCGATGCCGAATGCCCCTTTGTTCTTGGCTTGATTTTCAATTTACGCCAAATGAGATCGCCTTGATCATAGAGAGCATCTACGCTTGTCCCTACCAGCTAATGTCTATAGCAACATAATCTCTCGAATTTCTTCAAAAGGAAGTGCCAATGGGTTCGTAAACTTGTCTCAAAACATGACTAATGATGTGTTCTTGACTTTCAGTATAAAAAGTCCCCGCTAAGGCTGAATTTGAGGGTATTACCGGCCTCCGGCGCAACCGTGAGTATTTTGATTCATCCAGTTTGAGTACTTATGGGTCCGACACGGACCAATGACAAAATTATGACCGCTTAAGTGGTCATTCTATGGCAGTCTTGAAAGTACTTCATTTTCTCTCGCATGCTTTTTGCTGACCCAAAGTTTTTTGTCTTCTATAGAGGAGCTCTGCTTCCACATATATATTGACCGATGCCAGAATGCCCTTGTTCTTGGCTTTCACAAGATGAGTTACAAGATGCCATCCGTAAAAACAAGGAGAATAAGGCATATAGCCGCTGATTTTCAATTTACTACCAATGAGATTGCCTTATTGACCACGCTTGTCCCCCGAATCCACGATCAGCCTGACCACGAGTGCATTTCCTGCGAGCAAGCGAAGAACAAGCAAGAAACTGAGATTGCAATCTCGGATATTGCGAATATAAGATGATTTTTTTCAAAGCTTTATTGATCAAGGTGGGGTTAGTGCCGTGGCGCCTTTGTACAAAAGTCCCGTCGTTGAACACAAGCGAAATGGGTCCGCAGCAAAATTATGAGTTGCAGCTATGGCGAACTTTAATCTAAACAAAACCCAAAGTCTAAACGGTGCCCTAAGGGCTGTATATATGGAGGAAGATGGGTTCAACTTGAATTTAATGATGTTCTTGTGGCCCTTGGTGGAGGGTCGAAACTAATTTCTTCCCTATCTCTTGTTCAGCCCCACACATAAGGACTCTAAACATAGCCTATACTTATGTATTTCGAAATTACATGGGCTGGCCCAATAATAAGGTGATTTGCACCTAGAATAGCCTTGGACACGAATTTATGAAGTGGCATCTTGTATATTTCATCCAAGGCTTCATGCACTCATTATGGTAGCTTCAAAGTCTGAAATCATCACTTGTAACTCCGTTCTTGTCCCCCTGATTCTATGCTTGCCATCATCTCCATGAGCATTCATACGCTCAATGTTTTCCTTAGTTAACTCATGCATTTTAAAATCAATTCATACGTTCTTTAGCATCAAAATTAACCTTCTCCAGAAGATGGAAGAAGCAATAAATCAATAGGTGCACGGTAGGAAACCATACACAATTTCAAGGGCACATCTTAGTAGTAGAATGCAATGAACGATTATAAGCAAATTCAATATGAGGCAAGCATTCTTCCCACATTTTCTTATTATTCTTCAAAACAGCCCTAAGCATAGTAGACAATGTTCTATTGACTACTTGGGTTTATCCATCGGTTTGGGGGTGACAAGTAGTACTAAAAAGTAGTTTAGTCCCCAACTTGGCCCATAAACATCTCCAAAAGTGGCTAGAAATTTAGTATCACGATCTGAAACAATAGTATTTGGCACACCATGCAAGCGAATAATTTCACGAAAGAACAAATCAGCAACATTAACAAACATCATCGCTTTTATGACATGGTATAAAGTGTGCCATTTTAGAGAATCTATCCACGACAACAAATATGCTATCCCTCCTTCTTTGTTCGAGGTAAACCTAAAACAAAGTCCATAGATATATCCTCCCAAGGAACACTAGGTGCAGGCGAAGGCATATATAAACCATGAGGATTGAGTCGTGACTTAGCTTTTTGACATGTAGTCACGTGAGCGATAAAGCGCTCAACATCCGTCTCATCTTTGGCCAAAAGAAATGTGTAGCTAGTATATCCTCCGTCTTCTTCACGCCAAAGTGTCATTAGTCCTCCTCCATGCGCCTCCTGCAACAACAAAAGAGACGAGCAGAGCTAGCTGGAATGCATAGCTTGTTAGAGCGAAACACAAATCCATCATTAATGACTAACTTGTTCCATGTTCTACCTTCTTTACAATTCGCAATACATCTTTAAAATCAGCATCATGCACATATTGATCTTTGATGGTCTCCAAACCAAATATTTTGAAGTCAAGTTGTGAAAGCATAGTATAGCGACGAGACAATGCATCAACAATAACATTTACTTTACCCTTCTTGTGTGTAATGACATAAAGGAAAGTCTCAATGAATTCAACCCATTTAGCATGTCTACGATTCAGTTTAGCTTGACATTTAATATGTTTCAAAGATTCATGATCAGAATGTATAAGAAATTCTTTGGACCATAAATAATGTTGCCATGTTTCTAAAGTCCGAACAAGAGCATATAATTCTTTATCATAAGTACAATAATTCAGACTAGGCCCACTCGATTTTTCAGAAAAGTATGCAACAAGTTTGCCATCTTGTAATAACACACCTCTAATCCAATTCCACTAGCATCACATTCAAGCTCAAAAGTCTTATTAAAATCGGAAGTTGGAGTAAAGGAGCATGTGTCAACTTAGCTTTCAATACCATGAAGGCTTCTTCACCGTGCGGTACCCCAAACAAAAGGCACATCCTTCTTTGTAAGCTCATTGAGAGGTGCAGCAATGGTGCTGAAATCTCTCTAGCACCTATAGAAACCAGCGAGGCCAAAGCTCCTCACTTGTGTGACCGTTTTGGGCTGCGGCCAACTCTCAATAGCTTCAATCTTGGCTTTATCAACTTCAATTCCTGTGGAGTAACAACATAGCCAGAAAAGATACTCGATCGGTGCAAAGGTGCACTTCCCAAGGTTACCAAACAAGCGTGCATCACGTAGAGCATTAAAAACAACACGTAAATGTTCCAAATGTTCTTCCAAAGATTTGCTATAAATCAGATATATCATCAAAATAAACTACCACAAATCGTCCAATGAAAGCACGTAAAACTTCGTTCATTAATCTCATGAAAGTACTAGGTGCATTAGTTAACCCAAAAGGCATGACTAACCACTCATATAATCCAAACTTAGTTTTAAATGCTGTTTTCCATTCATCTCCCAATTTCATACAGAATTTGATGGTATCCACTCGCAAATCAACTTTGGAGAATATTGTAGAGCCACTCAATTCATCAAGCATATCATCTAGCCTAGGAATAGGGTGGCGATAACGAATAATAATATTATTGATGCCTCTACAATCAACACACATCGTGACGTACCATCCTTTTCGGCACTAGAATAATAGGAACGACACAAGGACTAAAGGATTCGCGTATATAACCTTTGTCGAGCAGCTCCTGTACTGGCGCATAATCTCCTTCGTCTCCTCTCGGATTGGTGCGGTATGGTGCACGGTTGGGTAATGATGCACCGAATTAAGTCAATTTGATGCTCAATCCCTCGAATAGGTGGTAATCCGGTGGCACGTCTTGTGGAAAGAGCGTCGGCGAACTCCCTGCAAAATGTTAGTGACAACGAGGGGCAAAAGGAAGGCACGTCCTCGAATGAAAATAATGCCTCTTTGCACACAAAAGCATAGCAAATAGATTTGCTAAAATCTAGCTCATCAATATCAGATTTGGTGGCAAGTAAACATGCACTTTTCAATTTAATTTCAGAAACAACGATAGATGGTTTATTATTAGGCTTCATGTGTTGCTCAAATTCTTTTACCACAATCTGATTTTCACTCTTATTTTCTCTCTGTTTTGCTTTATTAGCTCTATTAATATCATCTTTCAAAATGGACTCAGAGTCATAGGAAGCAAAGTAATATTTTTATCCTTATGAACAAGAGTATCTTGATTGTTTCTACCATGGTGTGCAGTAATTTTATCAAATTGCCATGGTCTACCAAGTAACAAGGAACATGCTTGCATAGGTACCACATCACAATCAACATAATCAAGATATGTAGAGATACTAAAATGCACACTAGCAGATGCGTGTTACCTTCACCTTGCCCATTGTTGAACCATTGGATGTAGTAAGGATGTGGATGTGGTCTTGTGGTGAGAGATAGCTTCTCCACCATCTCCATGCTAGCCAAGTTGTTGCAGCTCCCTCCATCTATGATGACGAATAGAGCGTTCCTTCACAACTCCTTTGTATGGAACAAATTATGCCTCTGATTTTGCTCAGCTTTTGTAACTCCTGCACACTCAAAACACGTTGAGCAACTAAACATTCATACCACGGCATCTTCAAGAGCCATGTATTGTGTCTCATGATCAGAATCATCTCCACCGTGTTCCTCATGTGTAATAAGAGCCAAAGTCTCCTCATCATAGTCACTAGCGGACTCATACCCACCATCCTCGGTAGCAATCATCACGCTGAGATTTGCATTCTCTGCATAAATGTCCTCTTCCCTTACAGACGACAAATAATATCACTTGTGTGTTGGCCCATGGAAGAAGAAGAGCTGTGCAGGCTCAGCAGGTGTGCTCTTGGCGGAGATAGTGGTGGTTGTGCACCGCTTTCTGTATCACACGGTTGGAGGTGGCTTTGAAGGAGGTGATGGTGCGGTGGAAGTAGATGATGCACGTGGTGTCCATGATGAAGGTCGACTGAGTAAAAGTTAGTGCGCGCCAATGCTCGCCGATCCTGCACTTCACGTTCAGCTTTACAAGCAAGATGGAATAAGCGAGTGATATTATTATAATCCTTATAGTCTAGAATGGTCTGAATCTCTATTTAATCCACCCGTAAAGCGTGCAAGCATAGCTTCATTCTCCTCAACAATACCACATCTAATCAAGCCAGTTTGTAATTCCGATAATATTCTTCTCTGAATTTTTCCTTGTCTTAAACGCTGCAATTTTTGAAGTAATTCACGTTGATAATATGGTGGAACCAACGAGCACGGATAGCAGTTTTCAAAGCAGCCCAAGTAGGCTGGAGCAGGATATAATCTACAATGTTAGGACCACCAAACACATGCAAAGCTAGTGAAGGCACAAACAGCAGCAGGAACACGTCTCTCCTCGGGATATTGTAAACATGTAAATCGTTGTTCAGTTTCTAACTCCCAAGTAAGATATATATCAGGAACATATCTACCCTCAAATGGTGGAATATTCAATTTCAGTTTAGGGAGATGGTCATGATCAGCGTACTCAGGAGAGCCCTAACATTGCCATTATTTGCATGTGGACGACCTGGTGGTTGTGGTGCTGGTGGTTGCACGTAGTTCGATGTTGATCAACCTCATCCTCGTAATCTTCACACATAATCATCCTCGTCGGTACCAGCAGCAGCAATGATGCAGAGCCAAAAAGCACCAACAGCGATGCTTGTAACCGAATTTTGTGTCGGCTCAATAGGAACACGCCTGAGCTCGTCCATCTCTGGATTCGGAAGGGCGTAGTTGTTGTCGTTGCGAGAGGTGCGATAGGTGCAGCCGGCGGTGGTTGTGGAAAAGCAGCGAGCAATTCATCAAACTTGCTATCAAGCTTTGTTTCAAGCGTCTTCTCAATGCCATCTATCTTCTCCATGGCCTCGTCAAATCTGTTTACCACATCTTGCACTGTCCAATCATCATTTGCTGAAACTTATCATGTAGCTGTTTGTTTGTCGAGGTTCTCCCAATCAGTCTCATCGGCACATGTTCCTGCCATGGTTAGCAGCAATAGAAACACACAAGAATATGATCCTCTGAGACTACTAGGAAGTGGTGGTGGTGGTGTGGTGGACAGTCACAAATCCGTGAAGCAAATCTCAAATTCTTACCAGTTCTTACTCCGGCGGCGGTGGTGATCGGCAACCGTTGTAGTCAAAACTCTCAAAGCTTGGCTATAGCGATTACTAGGAGAATCAAGCTATTTGGCGTAGATGTATGTGGAGCTAGAAGAGGCTTATAATATGGTAGCAAAAAAGGTCGACAATAATCAAATCGAGAGATGCAAAGTTGAATAAGCGCTCAGCGACGCATCTTGCAATGGTCCTAAGCTAGAAGGTGCTAGAGACGCGAGCCTAGAACACTAACAAAATCACGGCGCTGCACGTAAACAAAGGAAAAGCACACTCTGAATTTTTTTTTTTTTTACGCTCTTTTTTTTTTCTTCTTTTTTTTTTTTTAACATTGCTCTTTTTTTTTTTTGAAACCAACCTCTTCTGACTGACGGCAAAAGATTGGAATCCGAAACCTTCTCGAGACAAGGAAACACGAATCGGAAATTAGATGGATCCTAGAAAACAAATCTAATATAAAGGAACTCGGATTGGTGGTGGATATATAGTGGTGGTATATGGCGGCGGTGGTGGTATATGGCAGCGGTGGTGGTATATGGATACGGGTTGAAGCGGTGGCGGATAAGCGGTGGTGGTAGATGGCAGTGGCGATGATGATGGTCTTGGCGGCGGCGTGACAACTTATGACCGAACTTCGAAACTCTAAAAGACTAGACTCTAAGACCAGCAACTCGACACGACGATGCAACCGCAAATTCAACAACGCAAAATCTGAAAAAGATTATGCAAAGGCTCAGATTGGTTCAGATATGATGACCTAACCTAATTTTTTTGGCTTTTTCGTGGACTGTAGGTATGAAGAACAGACTTCGATCTAAACTACGAAAAACTGTAAAATCTCACGAGCAACAACGGAAATCGATACCACTTGATAGAGGCAAAGGTGTCCGTCTTTCGATGAGATGGTGGATTTCGCTTTGGTGGAAGTCGACTTTGACGATCCGATTACGGCGTGCAGAGGCGTCAGCGTATAGCAATCGCTAAACCAACTCCGAGAGGTTATTGACCAGGCGAACTCGATCAACGACCACGAGGTCTATTTCCTGCGAGCAAATGAAGAACAAGCAAAAACTGAGATTGCAATCTGGATATTGCGAATATAAGATGAAAGCTTTATTGATCAAGGTGGGGTTACTGTGGCGCCTTTATGCAGTCGTTGAACACAAGCGAAGCACGAAGTTGCAGCTATGGCGAACTTTTGATCTAAACAAAACCCAAGTCTAAACGGTGCCCTAAGGGCTGTATATATGGAGGAAGAGGGGTGAATTTCGTGGCCCTTGGTGGAGGTCCAAACTAACCCTATCTCTTGTTTCCCCACACATACGGACTCTAAAAATAGCCTATACTAATGTATTTCGAAATTACATGGGCTGGCCCAATAATAAGGTGTGCAGCACCTAGAATAGCCTTTGGACGAATATTATGAAGTGGCATCTTGTATATTTCGTCCAAGGCTTCATGCACTCCTTATGGTGGCTTCAAAGTCCAAATCATCACTTGTAACTCCGTTCTTGATCCTTGCGCATGCCATCAACTCCATGTGTGTTCTTGCTCCAATGTTCATCCTTCTCCAAGCTAGGCCCTTCATTTGTAAGCAAAACAAATGTATCCAATTTAAGCAACATCATATTCTCATGAACATTAGAATCATTACCAAGAAACGAAAGTACACAGTAATTTAGTTGGCGTCTTGTGAGCTCTAGTAATTGGTCCAATATGTATAGCGGCAGGGGCTGTGGGTGTAACAATGGTATTGATGTCCTCATCATCTATAGAAGAGATATCGTTTCCATATATATATTGATCCGATGCCGAGGGAATGCCCTTTTGTTCTTGGCTTTCATGCGCATGAGGTTAAAGACATGCCATCCGCTAAAACAAGGAGAATAAGGCTTATAGCGCTGGATTTTCTTCAATTTACGGGCCAAATGAGATTGCTCGGGATCATAGAGCATCTGCAGAAAATACGTTTGTCCCTACCAGGGGCTAATGTCTATAAACAACATAATCTCTTGAATTTCCTTCAAAGGAAGTGCCAATGGGTTGAAACTTGTCACTAAAAAGCAATGACGAAGACAATACCTATGCATGCACACGGAGAAGTGTCAAGTAGTATACCATCCTCGAGGTGTCAAGTGAGCACGTATAAAGGAGATGATTCACCTTTATGTATGTGAAGTAGAGGTCCATACGTGTCACTTGCCAAACAGACTCTTGACATGGTGATGACCGTGGGATGCTCCATCATCCTCCTCTCCCTTGGGAAAGATTCGACCTCGGATCGAAAACCAAATCACCATGGGAAGAGATGGTGTTGCCGTGTAGAAGTGTTCGATCACCAAGTTCTTGTCATCTTGAAGTTCCAAATGGGCACTCTCCAATGTCTTGCCGTCTTGTAATTCCTTCAAAAGTAGCAAAGATAACAAGCACTTGGAAAAGCAAATGTGGTTGTCGTGAGGCAAACCAAGCATTCAAGAGGTGATTCACCCAACAAGTGTTGTCATCAAGCATAGCATATGGTTTGACAAAGAAGTGTGTCATGACATTTGGACATATAAATTGAGCACAATCAAGTACATCCAGGAACAAGCATGTAAATGGGAGGTCAAGATGCAAATATATGTGATAAGTGAACAAGCATCTACCTCAAGGTCATAGCAAGCATGCATAAAGAGCTCAATGAACGGTCTATGGTAGGCATGAGAGTCATTCACAACACCAAATATAGTGAAATGTCTAAACACATGGAAGCGAAGTGCACGACAATCCAAGCATAACATGCATAGGGTGTAGTGAAGATATCGTGGCACTCAACACAATGGAAAGAGCAATTGTTCATCATGTGTGAGGCAATCCAGTCCAAGCATGTGATAAGCAAAGGGACATGGCATATGTGAAGAACTAGATGCAACACACAAGGCATATATGTCATGGGGCATGGCAATGTGGTAATGAGAAGTCGAGCAACATCGTTAACATGTGTGCAAAGTGTAAATGGAGCAAGCAACACATGAAGTATGATCCACAATATGCATGCTCATGGTTTGGGTGTTCTCGAGATAGAAGGATATCACCTCGAAGCATGTCCTTGTGCGTTCTTCACAATGTCAAAGTGGTAGGAAGTATGGTGTAGAAGCATGTCGCGATCGATTGTATGAGGCTTGCTCTCAAGAGCTCGAATGGTCAACTCACCTTGAAGTGAAGTTGACCACGAAGTCAATTATCCTACACATGCACACAACAAAACAAAAAGAACGTATGTGCATGGTAGATAAACACATCATCCATCTGATGGTTCTCTTCTCTTGCACATAACCATTAGAAGCACAAGTGCATGAATAATATGATGCAACAATGGCGATATTCTAGGCACTAGGTATATGGTGCAAGAGGTAAGACAAACATGCTTCACAAGAGAATATGTCAAAATCTCCAAACATATGTAAGAATGCTATAGAGGCAATCTTAAGAGCAAGAATATAAGCATTGTTGCACTCAATACATGGCAAATCATCTAGGATGAGAAATGACACAGGAGATATATGACCACGAAGCAAGATGAATCATGTGCAAAGCATAATGATGGTTATCATCAACCGCATGAGATGAGCACGTATAACACAAGAGACAATGATCAAGATATATCATGTGAGAGGCATGAGCATATTTGTCATCAACAAGAAAGCAAGTAGTGGAACATAGGTGATACAATATAGCGAGCATTCATAGCTATCAAATCAAGCAAGCTAGTAGTGCCAAGATGCAACATACTAGGAGGAATCATGGCAAACATGTCATTGGTGCAAATAGTGGGCATGAATAATTCACAAGTCATAGCACAAGCATGAAAGCAAGATATGAGTACAATATCATGAATCTATTGGCGAGAGGCCATATGTGAATAGCAATGGGTCATCATGACTCTCCCAACACAACAAGCATCATAGAATGGGGCACGTGATAAACATGGCAAAAGCAACAAGGGTCTCCACCAAGCATGCAAATACACATAGTAATATCATAATGGAGAATCATGGGTAGATGCAAACAAGGGTCTCAATTGCATGGCAAGGCATAGAAGCAAGCATAGCATGCAAAGTGAACACATTGAAATGAGCATAGTGTGAGAAGTGGTAAATGGCCCATAGCCGTGTGAGAGCCAAGTAGAGGTGTAGCGCGAGTCCTTGCATGCCAAGGAACGGTGGTAAGGATAGTCCACGGGATCCCAAATCATCATTGCTCTCAAGAGCTCGCTTTGTCAACTCGTGGGATTGCGAGGTTAACAAGTATTCATGGGTACCTACACAAGAGACACAATCCAAAGAAATTGTGCGGCGTGGTAAATGTACACATCATCCATCATGATGTGTATGTATACTTGCGATGTGAGTTAGCACAAGATAAGCATCGCTCAAAGAAATTTTATGCATGGTATAGGAACATGTCATCCATCATGGAAGAATAGTTATTGTGTATGACAGATGGGGACACAAATTGAGAATGCAAGTATAAGGCACATCAAAAGCATGTTTATTCATGGGGGCATATGGTGCACACCATGGGGATCATGCAATGGATGGTATGGATCAAAATCTCCTAAAATGTATGAGGAAACTATGGGGCCTCCTCATGAGCACATATCGGAAACATCATATGGAGAAAATGGACAACATCCAAAGCAATGCATATCCGAAGCTTCTAGGTGGTCATGGCATGGTGATGCGGAGCATCCTTCATCATCCCCATGGACTCTACATCAACACCTACAACACCACAAGGACCGATGACTCGACGTGCAAGAGCTCTCGAACCGAGGTGACATCACTCTCTCAGCTCTCCTTCGATTCACATGAGACATGGTTACTACCTCAAGCGGAAACTCTATGCATACTCCGGCACCAAGGTGTCGCACTCAATGAAGAAGCAAGCAAGGAGACTGGAGCGGAAGACATACGAAAGCGGAGAGGAGAAAGCAGGACCAGGACGAAGAGGCGGACGATTCGGAATGAGGCCCGGACGATCCGGACAGAGTCTCGATGATCCAGACCCGTCCGACGATCCGGCTTCATCGATCGAAAAGCAGCGGAACCTCTGACGCTGGCGGATCATCGGACCCGGCGGATCATCCGGATCCCTTGCGTTATCCGGACCACCAGCGGACGTCGGCCCTGCGCTTTCACCAGAGAGCACGGACCATCCGGACCCCCTCCGGATCATCGGACCAGCCGGGATCATCCGGACCGTCGTCCGGATCGTCCTGCCAGGCCAAGGCTACAGCGTGTTAGCCCATGTACCCCTCGCCTGCACTCTATATATAGGACCTCCTCTCCTCACTTTGAGACTTAGCATTGGATTAGCTCATATTTGTGTGTGAGAGTTTTGCTCATCCGGTACTTCTCACGGAGATCGGGACCTCCGTCTAGGAAGAAGATCCATCAGTTCAAGACCCTATCTGGGAAGATCCTCATTGGATTCAAGACCTCTTCCGGGAGAAAGGCTACCTCAGTATCTTTCCTTTGTTGATTTTGGACCATGTATCACTGCGGTGCTTGATGATCTAGACCTTGTGTGATTGATCTCTTGTCGGTTGAGTGTCTCTCTCGTTTTCCCGTGATTTCCTCTCGTTCTTTCGCGTTCTTCGTGTCCCTCCGTAGGATCACCTCCAAGCGTGAAAGATCGGCGAATTAGGGTTCCACCCTACATCATATGGTATCATGAGCCACGTTGATCACGTTTTTGGAGCCCTACCTCGTGATTTCTAGCTTGATTTTGTTGTTTTCGTCCTAAAAACCAAAAATCCCACAAAAAATACCCCAAATTTTTTTGTGATTTGTTAGTTTTGATGATGTTTTGTTGTTTTTGATCCGTGGATTAGGTGTGTAACTCGTGGATCTTGTGTCCCCCACCTTCTCCCCTCGAAATCCACCCAAAATCCTCGAAATCGTCAAATTCCACCCCATTTTGAGTTCTTCCCGTGCGGTTCCGTGCGTGGTTGACCTGCCGGATCATCCGGACCAGAGACCGGATCATCCGGACTTCGCCCGGATCATCCGGCTCCCTCTGCCCAGCGCGATTCTCTGGGTCCACCAACCACCTCCACCACCATCCACACATCCATACATCCTCCACCCCTATCCATCACCATTTCCACTTGCCAAACCCCAAGACTCAACCTCCGTACTACCATTCGATTTTGAGTTCGACAATTTGAGTGAGATTTCGTGTCCTCTTGTGTTTGGCTATTTAGGCATGGAGTGACATCTACAACAAATGCTCACTTTGGTCGGCTACTCATCTTCGCTTCTGGACAGTAACATCGCATTGACATCTTTGTCATACCTTGCAATTGCATTGATAACGATCATATACCATCGTTTAGATTTGCTTACCCATCGAGACTAGCCATTGAGTATTGCGGCAGCGTGACTTGTGCACATTAGTTGCATACACCATATCATACATACCTTTGAGGTGCATATCTCGGAATCAACTTGTGTGTCACAAAATTGTCATCACATACACAATTGCTATCTTAGTTACGTCAAGTTTGCATAAGAAAAGAGCTCAAAAGAAAGAGCCACTCAAGCTTTTAAGCAAAGAGGAAAGATAAGCAAAGAGCTTATAAGCAACAAGCATAGCATCATACAACATTAAGATTGTCACATAAGATCATCTTGGATCATTGCACCGATATACCATACATATAGCATACTTGGGATAGAGATCGTTGCATTTTGCCTAGTAGGTTGTGCACAAGCTCTGTGATCCGCCTATTGTGCAATCGTGCTAGCGTCTCTCTAGTATTGTTACTGACAAGCATTTTCGTGGATTCACATTTTGGCTCATTTTGGTTTGCACAATCCCATTTATCTATTTGCGTGTGTGTTTTGTTATGTACCACCACTTGCTTGGTCTACTTGTTGCATATCTTGAATTTGCGAATCTTCTTCAACATTTTGAGTCAAGCTAACAATTGCAATCAATTTTGTGCCACCATCTAACCAAGCTCCACACAAAAGCTTTTACTTGTGTAGGTGTGAGAATCGACAAGGATCGGTACCAATAGTGCTATTTCATTGTCGCATTTGAGTGAACTTGATTCATCTTCAACCGGTCAAAGGTACATTGGTATTCATTCTTCTCCTTCTACCACTCACAATTTTCTTGAAATGATGGATAGGCCAGTTCTTCTACAAATCCACTCTTCATCGAGCAAGGCGGCGACATGTCATCATATCGTCACCAAGAGCCACCTCTACGGCGCCGACGAGCTCTCCATCAAAAGCAACAAGCAATGGCGCAACGCCGACAACCTCTCCACCGACTTGCGACTCTCAGAAAGCGTAAACGCGACATTACCGACAACAAACTCGACGCAGCACAAGAAAAAACGATGCAAGAATGGGCCGAGATCCGTGCCTTGTTGGTGAACGGCATACTTCTACCTCTTCACACTCAAGGCGGAGCTACTCAAGTCGCCACTCCGCGACTCCTTCTCCGACACAAATACACGTCATCGAACATTCTTCGTCGAGCGCAGCGTCAAGACCGTCATGCATCTCGCAACCCACTACGACAAGAATCTCAAGAGCAAGTTGATGAAGAAGTTCCTCGTCCTCAATCGAGCCAAATAGCGCTTTGCTCAAGCTCAAAACGACAACGTCTTCGCCACCAACAAGAACAAGAACGAAAGGTAGCGCCTACACCAAGAGCAACAAGGCGCCGAGGCTCAGCGTCTTCAACAACAACAAGCGAAGAAGCACAAGCTCTTGAGGCGGAACGCCCTTCAAGCATCAACTCGAGCTCTCGCCATGCCGCAACCCTTGGCGCCAATCAAGAGGAAGCACTTCGAGAAGAAATACAAGAAAGGAACTACCATCGCGTCGCGTCCAAGCCCTACAAGCTCCTCCACAAGCTACTCAAGCTCATCCTCAACCTCATAGTCAACAAGAGCAAGTTGATCATGGACTTCCTCCTCGCCTAGAGCAACATGGCGATGATTACCCTCCGTCAAGAAGCATGCATCATCAACATCGACCTCAAAACAATGAAGAACACCGCTATGGTAAAGCTCAAGTTCACAATGCCAAAGTTCAATGGAACCAATGATCCCGAAGAGTACCTCTCATGGGCATTGAAGGTCGAGCAAAATCTTTTGCTTGGACAACTATGAGGAAGAGAAGAAAATCGCTATGGCATCACTTGAGTTCCAAGACTATGTGCTCATATGGTAGGAACAAGTCCTGGAGCCTACAAGCAGGTGAACCTCCAATCACCACTTGGGCTCAAAAAGAAGGATGTCATGAGAGCAACGCTGTGTGCCCACCTACTACAAACCGTGGATCTCTTCAAGAAGCTCCAACTACTCAATAAAGGAACAAAGAGTGTTGAAGAATACTACAAGGAAATGGAGATTGCCATGATCTGGAGCCAATGTCATGAGGAGGATGAACAAACAATGGCACGATTCTGGAACATTTCAACCATCCCATCAAGAAGATGTAGATTTCCAACCCTACTCCAACCTCATTGAGCTCGTGCATCAAGCCACAAAGGCGGAACGACAAGTACAAGATGACTTCAAGCACGCCAAGTACTTATCCCATGTAAGGTGGAACCCTCATAGCGATGATCTTTCACGCTTTGAGTGGGATCCCTCGAAGAACCACGATGAACATGGGGAAGAATGGGGAGAAATCACAAGGGGAAACACTCAAGAACAAGTCCAAATCACACATCCACTAGACAATCAAACACACAAGATCACAAGGTACATTTAACAACAAAGGGAAAGATACAGGTAGGTTCATCTCCAAGAGGAGGTCTTGATGATATCCTAGATGGATCTTCCCACAAGGGGGTCTTGATGATATCTCAGGATCTTCTCCAAGATGGAGGTCTTGGCCTCCAATGGAGTAGTGGCCCTCTCTCGAAGAGTAGAGATAGGTAGAACAAAGCTCACATACAAAATGAGCTATCACTTTGCTAACCCTAACTAGGAGGAGGGGAAGGAGTATATAGTCTTAGCCATTTAAGAAGTGAGTGGGAAGGATACATGGGCCTTTGGTCTGATTCTACACAGCAAGTAGGGCGAGCGGATGATCTGGATGGGGTCCGGATGATCCGGCTATCGTCTGATGATCCGGAGAGTGATCGGATGATCCGTCAGAGGACCCTTCATTGTCGTCGGGCGATTTGCCCGATGATCCGGGGCACTCGGAGGATGGCGAGCCGGATGATCGGGCAGTGTCCTGATGTCCGGCTCGCTCTGCAGCCGCTCGCCCGCTTCGCTCTTCTTCCGCCTCTCTTCCATGCTTCCCTCGCGGATGGTGTAGTGGCCTCTGGCGCTTGCACTTCCTCCTTGACATCCGTGAAGGTCCGACCAATACCTATGCATGCACACGTAAGGAGTGTCAAGGCGTATAATATCTTCGAGAGTGGCCGGCGGAGCACGTGTAAAGCGAGATGATTCACCTTTGTGTATGCAAAGTAGATGTCATACGCGTCACTTGCCAAATGGGCTCTTGACGTGGTGATGTCAGTGAGATGTTCGATCATCCCTCCCCTGGGGAAAGATCCCACCTCGGATCGAAATCCAAATCACCATGGGAAAGAGATGATGATTCGCTCGTGAGAAGTGGACATCACCAAGCATTCGGCCATCTTGTGGTTCCAAATGGGCACTCTCCAATGTCGCACTGCCTTGTAATTGCTTCAAAAGTAGCGATAATAAGCAATTTCTTGGAAAAACAAATGTGGTTGTCGAAGAGCAAAACCAAGCATTCAATAGGTGATTCACCCAACAAGTGTTGTCATCAAGCACATAGCATATTTTTTAAGAAAGATGTGTGGCATGGCATTTGAGCATATAAATTGAGCACAATCAAGTATATCATGGGAACAAGCATGCAAATGAGGTCAAGATGCAAATATATGTGATAAGTGAACAAGCATCTACCTCAAGGTCATAGTAAGCATGCATAAAGTGCTCAATGAACGGGTCTATGGTAGGCATAAAACCTATCTCACAACACTAAATATAGTGAAATGTCTAAACACATGGGGTAAGTGGGAGACAATCCAAGCATAACGTGCATAGGGTGTAGTGAAGATATCGTGGCACTCAACACAATAGAAAGAGCAATTGTTCATCATGTGTGAGGGCAATCAAGTCAAGCATGTGACAAGCAAAGGGACATGGCATATGTGAAGAAATGATATTGGTGCAACCAACCATATGATAGTAGCGAGTAGTCCAAGAATTGGATGCGACACACAAGGTATATATCATGAAACATGGCAATGTGGCAATCATGGGTGAAAGTGATGAGGACATCAATACCATTGTTACACCCACAGCCCCTCTTTGTTACATATCTGGGACCAATTACTAGAGCTAGCATACGCCAATTAAATTACGGTACCGTTTCTTGGTAATGATTCTAATATTCATGAGAATATGATGTTGCTAAATTGGATACATTTGTTTTGCTTACAAATGAAGGGCCTAACCCAGAAGGATGAACATTGGAGCAGAACACACATGGAGTTGATGGCATCTTAAGGAGATCAAACGAGTTACAAGTGATGATTCCGGGACTTTGAAGCCACCATAAGTGCATGAAGCCTTGGACAAATATACAAGATGCCACTTCATAATATTAGGTCCATAGGCTATTCTAGAGTCTGCACCACCTTATTATTGAGCCAGGCCCATGTAATTTCAATACATTAGTATAGGCTATTTTTAGAGTCCGTATGTGGGGAAACAAGAGATAGGGTTGGTTGGACCCCTCCACCAAGGGCCACAATTCCCTCTTCCTCCATATACATTAGGGCCACCGTTTAGACTTAGGTTTGTTTAGATTAAAAGTTCGCCATAGCTGCAACTTGGCGTGCCGTTTGTGTTCAGCGACAGACAAAGGCGTCCAGAACCCCACCTTGATCAATAAAGCTTTCATCTTATATTCAATATCAGTTGCAATCTCGGTTTCTTGCTTGTTCTTCGTTTGCTCATGAGAAGCAGACCATCGTGGTCGAGTTGATGCGTGCTCGGCGTGGTCAATAACCTCTCGAGTTGGTTGCGGTTGCTAAATGGCGTCCTCGCACGTTCGTGGTCGGATCAAAATCGACTTACAAAGAAATCCACCATCTCATCGAAGGAGGACACCTTTGCCTCTATCAAGTGGTAGATTTAAAAACCTATAGGACCTCTTCTACGGCAAAAGATTGCTGGAATCGAAACCTACTCGAGACAAGGAAACACAAATCGGAAATTAGATGGATCCGAAAACAAATCGAATCGCAAGGAACTTCGGATTGGTGGTGGATATATGGTGGTGGTATATGGCGGTGGTGGTATATGGATCTGGATTGAGCGGTGGCGGATAAGCGGTGGTGGTAGATGGCGGGAAGCGATGATGATAGTGCGGTGGTGACAACTTATGACCAGAACTTCGAAACTCTAAAGACTAGACTCTAAGACCAGCAACTAGACACGATGCAACCGCCAAATTCAACAACGCAAATCTGAAAAAGATTATGCAAAGGCTCGAGTTGGTTGGATATGATGACCTAACCTAATTTTTTTGGCTTTTTAAATGGTATGTAGTATGAAGAAACGAGACTCAATCTAAACTTCGAAAACTGTAAAATCTCACGGCAACTGGAAATCTGATACCAATTGATAGAAGCGGAGGTGTCCCGTCTTTCGATGAGATGGTGGATTTACGCTTTGGTGAAATCGACTTTGTGATCGACTCTGAGCGTGCGAGGGCGTCGCGCCTTAACAATCGCTAAACCAACTCCGAGGTTATTGACACTGGCCGGAGACACGATCAACGAACACGAGGTCTATTTCCTGCTGACAAGCGAAGAACAAGCAAGAACTGAGATTGCAATCTGGATATTAGAATATAAGATGAAAGCTTTATTGATCAAGGTGGGGTTACTGCGCCTTTGTCAGTCGTTGAACACAAGCGAAATCTGTGAATTGCAGCTATGTGAACTTTGATCTAAACCAAACAAGTCTAAGCGGTGCCCTAAGGGCTGTATATATGGAGGAAGGGAGAATTTCGTGGCCCTTGGTGGAGGTCGAAACTATCCCTATCTCTTGTTCCCCACACATCGGACTCTAAAATAGCCTATACTAATGTATTTCGAAATTACATGGGCTGGCCCAATAATGAGTAATATGACACCTAGAATAGCCTCTGGCGAAATTTATGAAGTGGCATCTTGTATATTTCGTCCAAGGCTTCATGCATATTATGGTGGCTTCAAAGTCACGAAATCATCACTGTAACTCCATTATTGTCCCCTTGCATGCCATCATCTCCATGCTTGTTCTTGCTCAATGTTCATCCTTCTCCAAGCTAGGCCCTTCATTTGTAAGCAAAACAAATATCCAATTTAAGCACATCATATTCTCATGAACATTAGAATCATTACAAGAAGCAGAAATTAAAGTAATTTAGTTGGCGTCTGTGAGCTCTAGTAATTGGTCGATGTATAGCAGCGAGGGGCTTGGGTGTAACAATGGTATTGATGTCCTCATCAATCCATCTAGTAACTTTTCCTTGAGATTTGTTTAGTTAAAGTTAGCCATTGCAACCGTGTAGCCGTTTGTGTCCAGCGACAGGACCAACCGCTTCGGATCCCCATCTTTATCAATACTTCATACATACTCGCAATATTGATTGCTTTTATTATATTCTTGCTTGTTCTTGATTGCACTGCGGAATAGAACCGTGGTCAGTTAGTGTGCTCGGCGTGGTCGATAACCTCTCGGATTTGGTTTAGCGATTGTTAAACAGCGTCGTACCGTTTGTAGTCGGATCGTCAAGTCGTCTCCACCAAATCGATAGTTATCATCTCATCGAAGATCGGGACACCCGCCTCTATCAAGTGGTATAAGTTTTCAGGTTGCTCGGTGAGATTTTCTGAGTTTTCATAGTTTAGATCGCATCATCATTCATACCTATAGTCCATGAAAAGCCATAAAAAGTTAGATCTGTTCATCCTTTATCCAAGCCGATCTGAGCCTTTGCAATTTTCAATTCATTGCTTGCATAGTTGAATTATCGGTTGCATCGTGTGTCGATTGCTGGTCTTAGTGTCTAGTTCCTTTAGAGTTTGAGTTACTGTTCATTAGTCCACGCCCTTTGCATCATTATCCCTTCATTTGTCCACCATCCCATCCATTAATTTCACCACGTGCTACCTGTTCATTGTCATAATCATAGTTGAGGTCATTCACATCTTATTTGATCAATCTGCATCTTATCTAGTTTGTCTTGGAAGAGGAGAAAAAAAGAAAAAAAAAGAAAAAAGAAAGAAAAAAAATAAAAGAGAGAAGAAAAAGAAAAAAAAGCGTGAGGAAAAAAAGAAGAAAAAAATCGGATCTATCTAGAATCAATCTCGTACAGAATTGATTAAAATCTGTTTTCGCATTGTTAAAGCAGGTGTATCTTCCTCATCTGAAGTCTGTTTTGGCTCGTGAGTACTCAAATTGAAGCTAGCAATGAGCCACATCTAAATAGTTAGAAGCTAGTTCATTGTTGACACCTAAAATCGGCTTCTAAATAGGTCTTTTTGCCCTCTGAGTTCGTGAACACACTTTTCCAATTTTTCAGGCCAGTTTAAATTCTTTGTCTCCTCATATCAACTCGGATTGGTGATTCTTTTTGCATTGGAAATCTTGAGTTAGTAGCATTCTTTGAAAAATTTATTAGAAAATTGGCTCAAATTTTCAAGAGGAAAGTTGGAGAGTTGTGTGTATCACCTTGGTAGTTGTTTTCATCATTATCTTCACTACCGTTGTGATCTTCACTTATCTTGTTGTCAAGAGCTACTTAGTAACCTTCATTGATGCTAGTTGTGCTACGCCGTGACCTCATTAGTGTTCTAGGCTCGCGTCTCTAGTCGGTCTAGCCTAGGACCAGCACAGTACGTCGTTCAGCTTATTCAACATTGCATCTCTGAATTGATTATTGCTAATCTTTTGCTACCATATATAGCCAACAGCTCCACATATTTCTACACGTGTATATCGTTTGGCAATCGCTTTACACAATGTTGGAGTTATTTGACATAAGCTGGTTGCTGTCACCACCTGCCGCATGGTAAGAACTTGTAAGATGTTGATATTTGCTTTCTTGTGAGCACTTTACAACCCACATCCTAGTAGTTCATAGGAACATTATTCTGTAATTTTGTTTCTTGTTTCTACTAATCATGACGAGTTCGGAGATAGAAGTTCTTGCACGATGGACACATCTTCACCATCGAGTTGGGACAGCACACACAACCACATGGTCGAGTTATCTCTTTACCGTCATTTGAGGTGGATTTAATCCTGCTATTTATCTTGCTTGGGAGTTTGAGTAGAACAAGTTTTTAGTAACCATGACTTTTGAACTTGGCCAGTCTACGCCACTAGAGCATTCTGGTTTTGTGGTTTGATGGAGTGTGCATTGTGAAAAAATTGATAACCACCCACAACTTGGAAAGATTTGAAATATGTAATGAGACATTTTTCCCTCCTTACTATCGCGTGAATTGCCCATAAATTTGAACAATTTAAACAAAGCAACAACACTGTTCATGCTTACTACAAAGTTCAAATCTTATATGCATCATTGTGACATAGAAGAATCTAAGGATGATATAGTGAATAGATTTTTTGGTGGTTTGAACAATGATATTCAGGAAAGATTTGATATATTCCTCGTTGCATTACTGGTATGTATGTTAGTGCTTGTACCTTTGAGAGACAGATACAGGAGGATGCATTGGGTTACTACAACAACTACTATTGCAGTTCATGCTCCCACCGCGGTTGGTTCATCCACCGTTGCACCTACTAGAGCAGCCCACCTCGGATTGTGGTAGCGGCATCATCTCAAAGCATGGTGCATTGTCTCGTCATACCTACATCAGCTCGTCTTTGTGACAAGGTATGATAAAAGGTATTGATGATTTAACTTCACATGAGAATGATGCATCCTAGTTAACTTGAATGCATCATGTGTTGAGTTACAGTGATTTGAGCACATCACCTATTTTAGAGAATCTTAAAACTGTCATGAATCGTCATGTGATCAAACAACTGAAATACCAACAATTTGAGTGCACCCATTGATTAACTGTTGATGCAAAAGAATCAATGTTTAATCATTTTGATATGACCTCTAATCTTGGTGATGGTTACGTGGCCGAATGACTCATTGCATGTTTGTTTATCTAAGCATGTTGTAGCATGTAAATTTGATTCAAATAAGTTTATTCACCAATGTTGGGATGGTTTAATGATGAACATTGTCAATCTTTTGAAATACATAAAACTTCTTATATGTGCAAACTGAGTTGCAATATTTTCATGCCTTCAGTTCTTGTGCTAATTTGTTGGCTTTAGATTTTATGAACTATGCAAGTTACTCATCTATTCATGTGTCATATATGCAAAAATCAAGGGAAGTAAAATGGATGGCGTATACATATACAACATGTACACCTTGTCTCTTTCATTAGCCACATTTCAGATTAAGCAACGCCGAGGGCGGCTTTGTTTTCAAGAAGGGAGGATGATGAGGACATGACTGGATAAGACCAAAATACATACATGCATATTTGTCAGTGTATGGGACATTTGTACAATCCACATGAAAATAAGGGAAAGGAGAAGTTTAGGTGCTGTTCAAAAGTCTTCTCCACGTCACTTTTGGGCCAAGAAGATAAGGTCCAAGTCTCTCACGTTAGGATTCAGATTCGGACTGCACAGACATACCTGACTCAAAACGTCAACAACTTTTCATACGGACTCCGAATTGGGTGATTCTTTTTTGTTGGAAAGTAGATTTCATGCTCTTTCCAGCACAGTTGGAATCACCTTAAAATCCGTCCGAGCGTTGAGTTATAGACGAAACAATCTGACTGCACCAGAATCAGGTCAAACTACAAGTCCAAAGGTGTTCGTCACCTCCACTTGGCCCATGGCCTTGTACGACCTAGGGTTAGTTTAGGCTGCCTTGGGACGTTCTCCCACCTCCTTGGCCGCCACCTTGCTCTATATAAGTAGATCCATCTAGTAGCTTTTTCCTTGGGATTTGTTTAGTTAAAAGTTTGCCATTGCAACCGTGTAGCCGTTTGTGTCCGACGGACCAAGACCCTTACGGATCCCCACCTTTATCAATACTTCATACATACTACGCATATTCAGATTGCTTTTATCATATTCTTGCTTGTTCTTGGTTGCTTGCAGTAATAGACCTTCGTGGTCAGGTTGATTGTGCTCGGCGTGGTCAATAACCTCTCGGAGTTGGTTTAGCGATTGCTAAGCATAGCGTCATACCCGTTTGTGTCGGATCGTCAAAGTCGTCTCCACAAATCGATAGTTATCATCTCATCGAAAGATCGGGACACCCGCCTCTATCAAGTGGTATCAGTTTTCAGGTTGCTCGGTGAGATTTTACAGTTTTCATAGTTTAGATCGCATCTGTTCATTCATACCTAGAGTCCATGAAAAAGCCACAAAAAATTAGATTTGTTCATCCTTTATCCAAGCGATCTGAGCCTTTGCCATTTTCAATTCATTGCTTGCATAGTTGAATTATCGGTTTGCATCGTCGTTATGGTTGCTGGTCTTAGTGTCTAGTTCCTTTAGAGTTTGAGTTCTGTTCACATTAGTCCGCCGCCACTGCATCATTATCCTTCCGCTGTCACCATCCATCTATTAATTTCCAACCGTGCTATCTGTATTGTTCATTGTCATAATCATAGTTGAGGTCATTCACATCTTACTTTGATCAATCTGCATCTTATCTAGTTTGTCTTGGAAGAGGAGAAAAAAGAAAGAAAAAAAGAAGAAAAAAAGGAAAGAAAAAAAGAAAAGAAGAAGAAAAAGAAAAAAGTGAGGAAAAAGAGAAAAAATCGGATCTATCTAGAATCAATCTCGTACTGAATTCGGATTGGAATCTGTTTTGTGTACTGTTCAGTAAAACAGGTGTATCTTCCTCATACAAAGTCCGTTTGGCTCGTGAATACTCAAATTGAAAATCGAAACCTACTCAGACAAGGAAACACGAATCGGAAATTAGATGGATCGAAAACAAATCTAATATACAAGGAACTCGGATTGGTGGTGGATATATGGTAGTGGTATATGGCGGCGGTGGTAGTATATGGCAGCGGTGGTGGTATATGGATCACGGATTGAAAGGCGGTGGCGGATAAGCGGTGGTGGTAGATGGCGATGATGATGTGGTGCGGTAGTGGCGTGACAACTTATGACGAACTTCGAAACTCTAAAGACTAGACTCTAAGACCAGCAACTCGACCACGGCGTGCAACATAAATTCAACAAGCATAAATACGAGAAAAGATTATGCAAAGGCTCAGATTGGTTCGGATATGATGACCTAACCCTAATTTTTTGGCTTTTTAAGTGGGCTGTAGGTATGAAGAACAGACTCGATCTAAACTAGAAAAGCTGTAAAATCTCACGAGCAACTGGAAATCTGATACCACTTGATAGAGGCAAAGGTGTCCCGTCTTCCGATGAGATGGTGGATTCGCTTTGGTGGAAGTCGACTTTGCGATCCGACTCTGGCGTCACGAGGGCGTGCGCATATGCAATCGCTAAACCAACTCAAGAGGTTATTGACCCGCGGGCTCGATCAACGACCACGAGGTCTATTTCCTGAGCAAATGAAGAACAAGCAAGAAACTGAGATTGCAATCTGGATATTGCGAATATAAGATGAAAGCTTTATTGATCAAGGTGGGGTTACATGGCGCCTTTATGCAGTGGATTGAACACAAGCAAAGTCAGCGAAGTTACAGCTATAAGCGAACTTGATCTAAACAAAACCCAAGTCTAACGGTGCCCTAAGGGCTGTATATATGGAGGAAGAGGGTGAATTTCGTGGCCCTTGGTGGAGGGTCGAAACTAACCCTATCTCTATTTCCCACACATCTGGACTCTAAAATAGCCTATACTAATGTATTTCAGAAATTACATGGGCCTGGCCCAATAATAAGGTAATGTGCACCTAGAATAGCCTTTGAACGAATATTATGAAGTGGCATCTTATATTTCGTCAAGGCTTCATGCACACTCCTTATGGTGGCTTCAAAGTCCTGAAATCATCTTGTAACTCCGTTCTTGATCCCCTTGCGCCATCAACTCCATGTGTGTTCTTGCTCAATGTTCATCCTTCTCCAAGCTAGGCCCTTCATTTGTAAGCAAAACAAATGTATCCAATTTAAACATCATATTCTCATGAACATTAGAATCATTACCAAGCGAAAGTGCAATAATTTAGTTGGCGTCTTGAGCTCTAGTAATTAGTCGGTATGTATAGCGGCGAGCATGGGTGTAACAATGGTATTGATGTCCTCATCATCTATAGAGGAGATATCGTTTCCACATATATATTGACCGATGCCAGGAATGCCCTTTGTTCTTGGCTTTCATGCGCATGAGTTCTGACATGCCATCCGTGAAAACAAGAGAATAAGGCTTATAGCCGCTGGATTTTCTTCAATTTACGTGATAAGTTGCTCGGATCATAGAGCATCTGCGAGAAAATCGTTGTCCCTACCGGGGCTAATGTCTATAAGCAACATAATCTCTTGAATTTCCTTCAAAGGAAGTGCCAATGGGTTGAAACGTAAAACAGCAATGAAGACAATACCTATGCATGCACTGCAGGAGAAGTGTCAAGTAGTATACCATCCTCGAGGTGTCAAGTGAGCCGCATATAAAGGAGATGATTCACCTTTATGTATGTAGAAGAATTGCGTGTCACTTGCCAAGCAGGACTCTTGACATGGTGATGACCGTGGATGCTCGCATCATCCCTCACCCCGGAAAGATTAGACCTCGGATCGAAAACCAAATCACCATGGGAAAGAGATGGTGTTGCCGTGTAGAAGTGTTGATCACCAAGTTCTTGTCATCTTGAAGTTCCAAATGGGCACTCTCCAATGTCTTCCGTCTTGTAATTCCTTCAAAAGTAGCAAAGATAACAAGCACTTGGAAAAGCAAATGTGGTTGTCGTGAAACAAACCAAGCATTCAAGTGATTCACCCAACAAGTGTTGTCATCAAGCATAGCATATGGTTTGACAAAGAAGTGTGTCATGACATTTGGACATATAAATTGAGCACAATCAAGTACATCCAGGAACAAGCATGTAAATGGGAGAGTCAAGATGCAAATATGTGATAAGTGAACAAGCATCTACCTCAAAGGTCATAGCAAGCATGCATAAAGAGCTCAATGAGCAGTCTATATAGTGCATGAGAGTCATTCACAACACCAAATATAGTGAAATGTCTAAACACATGGGGCAAGTGCGACAATCCAAGCATAACATGCATAGGGTGTAGTAAGAGATATAAATGGCACTCAACACAATGGAAAGAGCAATTGTTCATCATGTGTGAGGGCAATCCGAGTCAAGCATGTGATAAGCAAAGGGACATGGCATATGTGAAGAACTAGATGCAACACACAAGGCATATATGTCATGGGGCATGCAATGTGGTAATGAGAAGTGAAGCAACATCGTTAACATGTGTGCAAAGTGTAAGTGGAGCAAGCAACACATGAAGTATGATCCACAATATGCATGCTCATGGTTTGGGTGTTCTCGAGATAGAAGGATATCACCTAAAGCATGTCCTTGTGCGTTCTTCACAATGTCAAAGTGGTAGGAAGTATGGTGTAGAAGCATGTCGCGATCGATTGTATGAGGCTTGCTCTCAAGGCTCGAATGGTCAACTCACTTGAAGTGGAAGTTGACACGAAGTCAATTATCCTACACATGCACAACAAAACAAAGAGCGTATGTGCATGGTAGATAAACACATCATCCATCTGATGGTTCTCTTCTGCACATAACCATTAGAAGCACAAGTGCATGAATAATATGATGCGACAATGGCGATATTCTAGGCACTAGGTATATGGTGCAAGAGGTAAGACAAACATGCTTCACAAGGAATATGTCAAAATCTCCAAACATATGTAAGAATGCTATGGGGGCAATCTTAGAACAAGAATAGCATTGTTGCACTCAATACATGGCAAATCATCTAGGATGAGAGAAGCGACACAGGAGATATATGACCGCGAAGCAAGATGATCAGCATAATGATGGTTATCATCAACCATGAGATGAGCACGTATAACACAGAGACAATGATCAAGATATATCATGTGAGAGGCATGAGCATATTTGTCATCAACCCAAGAAAGCAATGGAAACATAGGTGATACAATATAGCGAGCATTCATAGCTATCAAATCAAGCAAGCTAGTAGTGCGAAGATGCAACATACTAGGAGGAATCATATGGCAAACATGTCATTGGTGCAAATAGTGGGCATGAATAATTCACAAGTCATAGCACAAGCATGAAAGCAAGATATATGCAATATCATGAATCTATTGGCGAGAGGCCATATGTGAATAACAATGGGTCATCATGACTCTCCCAACACAACAAGCATCATAGAATGGGGCCGCGTGATAAACATGGCAAAAGCAACAAGGGTCTCCACCAAGCATGCAAATACATAGTAATATCATAATGGAGAATCATGGGTAGATGCAAACAAGGGTCTCAATTGCATGGCAAGGCATAGAAGCAAGCATAGCATGCAAAGTGAACACAGTAAAATGAGCATAATGTGAGAAGTGGTAAATGGCCCATAGCCGTGTGAGAAATGAAGTGAGAGGTTGAGTCCTTGCGAAGGAGCAGTGGTAAGGATAGTCCACGGGATCCCAAATCATCATTGCTCTCAAGAGCTCGTTTTGTCTTCGTGGGATTGCGAGGTTAACAAGTATTCATGGGTACCTACACAAAGACACAATCCAAAGAATTGTGCGGCGGTAAATGTACATCATCCATCATGATGTATGTACCGATGTGAGTTAGCACAAGATAAGCATATCTCAAAGAAATTTTATGCATGGTATAAGACATGTCATCCATGGAAGAATAGTTATTATGTGATGCACGATGGGGACACAAATTGAGAATGCAAGTATAAGGCACATCAAAGCATGTTTATTCATGGGGCATATGGTGCACACGTATTGGGATCATGCAATGGATATGGATCAAAATCTCCTAAAATGTATAGAAACTATGGGGCCTCCTCATGAGCAATGGAAACATCATATGGAGAAAATGGACAACATCAAAGCAATGCATATCCGAAGCTAGGTGGTCATGGCATGGTGATCGGAGCATCCTTCCATCATCCCATGGACTCTACATCAACACCTACAACACCACAGGACCGATGGCTCGAGCACGTGCAAGGCTCTCGAAACCAGTGACATCCTCCTCTCACAACTCTCCTTGATTCACATGAGACATGGTTACTACCTCAAGCGGAAACTCTGCATACTCAGGCACCAAGTGCGACCATGAAGAGGCTAGAAGCAGGGGACTGAAGCGGAAGACATCTCTGTGAGCGGAGGAGAAAGCAACCCGGAAGAGGCAGGCCGTCGGGCGGAGGCCGAACGATCGAGACGAGCCGGATGATCCAGACCCGATCACGATCCGGCTCATCGACAAACAGCGGAACCTCCTCCTTTGGCGGATCGCCGGACCCGCCGAATCATCGGATCCCGCGGTTATCCGGACCACCAGACGTCGGCCCTCGCCTACCCAGTGAGCACGGACCATCCGGACCCCTCCGGATCATCCGGACCAGCCGGATCATCGGACCGTCGTCCGATCGTCAAAGCCAGCCACCCGTGTTAGGCTGAGCCCATGTACCCCTCGCCCAGACTCTATATATGGACCTCCTCTCCTCACTTTGAGACTTAGCATTGGATTAGCTCATATTTGTGTGAGAGCCTTTGCTCATCCTTGGTACTTCTCCACGGAGATCAGGACCTCCGTCTAGGAAGAAGATCCATAGGATTCAAGACCCTATCTGGGAAGATCCCTCGTGGATTCAAGACCTCTTAGGGAGAAAAGGCTACCTCTGTATCTTTCCTTTGTTGATTTTGGACCATGTATCACTCGTGCGATGATCTAGACCTTGTGTGATTGATCTCTTGTCGGTTGAGTGTCTCTCGTTTTTCCCGTGATTTCCTCTACGTTCTTCCGCGCGTTCTTCGTGTCCCCTCGTAGGATCACCTCAAGCGTGAAAGATCGGAATTAGGGTTCCACCTACATCATATGGTATCATGAGCCCACGTTGATCACGTTTTGGAGCCCTACCTCGTGATTTCTAGCTTGATTTTGTTGTTTCGTCCTAAAACCGAAAATCCCCACAAAAATACCCCAAATTTTTTGTGATTTGTTAGTTTTGATGATGTTTTGTTGTTTTTGATCAGTGGATTGATTGTGTAACTTCGTGGATCTTGTGTTTCCCACCTTCTCCCCTCGAAATCCACCCAAAATCCTCGAAATCGTCAAATTCCACCCCATTTTGAGTTCTTCGATGCGGTTCCATGCGTGGTTGACCTGCCGGATCATCCGGACCAGGACCCGGATCATCGGACTACTTGGATCATCCGGCTCCCTCTGCCGAAACTGCAGTTACGGTCCACAACCACCTCCACCATCCACATCCATACATCCTCCCATCCATCACCATTTCCACTTGCCAAACCCCAAGACTCAACCTCAGTACTACCATTCGATTTTGAGTTCGACAATTTGAGTGAGATTTCCGTGTCCTCTTGTGTTTGACTATTTAGGCATGGTGACATCTACAACAAATGCTCACTTTGGTGGCTACTCATCTTACGCTCTGAATGATAACATCGGCGACATCTTTGTCATACCTTGCAATTGCATTGATAACGATCATATACCATCGTTTGCGTTGCTTACCCAGAGACTAGCCATTGAGTATTGCTTAAATGACTTGCACATTAGTTGCATACACCATATCATACATACCTTTGAGGTGCATATCTAGGAATCAACTTGTCACAAAATTGTCATCACATACACAATTGCTATCTTAGTTAAGTCAAGTTTGCATAAGAAAAAGCTCAAAAGAAAAGAGCCACTCAAGCTTTTAAGCAAGAGAAAGATAAGCAAAAGCTTATAAGCAACAAGCATAGCATCATACAACATTAAGATTGTCACATAAGATCATCTTGGATCATTGCGATATACCATACATATAGCATACTTGGGATAGAGATCGTTGCATTTTGCCTAGTAGGTTGTGCACAAGCTCCGTATCCGCCTATTATGCAATCGTGCTAGCGTCTCTCTAGTGTTATTGCAACAAGAGCATTTTAAGGATTCCACATTTTGGCTCATTTTGGTTTGCACAATCCATTTATCTATTTGCGTGTGTGTTTTTCGTGTACCACCACTTGCTTGGTACTTGTTGCATATCTTGAATTTGAATCTTCTTCAACATTTTGAGTCAAGCTAACAATTGCAATCAATTTTGTGCCACCATCTAACCAAGCTCCACCAAAGCTTTTACTTGTGTAGGTGTGAGAATCGACAAGGATCGGTACCAATAGTGCTATTTCATTGTCCGCATTTGAGTGAACTTGATTCATCTTCAACTTGTCAGGTACATTGGTATTCATTCTTCTCCTTCTACCACTCACAATTTTCTTGAAATGATGGATAGGCCAAGTTCTTCTACAAATCCACTCTTCATCGAGCAAGGACGACATGTCATCATCGTCACCAGAGCCACCTCTACGGCGGCGCATGAGCTCTCCATCAAGGCAACAAGCAATGGCGAAACGCCGACAACCTCTCCACCGACTTGCGACTCTCAGAAAGCGTAAGCGATTGCGACAACAAACTCGTAGCGCAAAGAAGAAACGATGCAAGAATGGGCCGAGATCCGTGCCTTGTTGGTGAACGGCGTGCTTCTACCTCTTCACACTCAAGGCGAGACCACTCAAGTCGCCACTCAACGACTCCTTCTCCGACACAAATACACGTCGCCAGACATTCTTACGTCGGGCAGCGTCGGGGCAAATCGCCATCTAGCAACCCACTACGACAAGAATCTCAAAAACAAGTTGATGAAGAAGTTCCTCGTCCTCAATCGAGCCAAATAAGCGTTTGCTCAAGCTCAAAAACGACGTCTTCGCCACCAACAAGAACAAAGCGGCGCCCTACACCAAGAGCAACAAGGCGCAGAGGCTCAGCGTCTTCAACAACAACAACGAAGCACAAGCTCTTGAGCGGGCAGCCTTCAAGCATCAACTCGAGCTCTAGCCAACCGCAACCCTGAAAGGCAATCAAGAGGAAGCACTTGAGAAGAAATACAAGAAAGAACTACCATCCGCGTCCGCCCGTCCAAGCCCTACAAGCTCCTCCACAAGCTACTCAAGCTCATCCTCAACCTCATAGGTCGACAAGAGCAGAGTTGATCATGGACTTCCTCCTCGCCTAGAGCAACATGGCGATGATTACCCTCCCGTCAAAGCGCCATCATCAACATCGACCTCAAAACAATGAAGAACACGCTATGGCAAGCTCAAGTTCACAATGCCAAAGTTCAATGGAACCAATGATCCCGAAGAGTACCTCTCATGGGCATTGAAGGTCGACAAAATCTTCGTTTGCACAACTATGAGGAAGAAGAAAATCGCTATGGCATCACTTGAGTTCCAAGACTATGTGCTCATATGGTGGGAACAAGTCCTTGGCGCCGACAAGCAAGAGTGAACCTCAATCACCACTTAGGCTCAAATGAAGGATGTCATGAGAGCACGCTTTGTACCTACTACTGACGTGATCTCTTCAAGAAGCTCCAACTACTCAAGCAAGGAACAAAGAGTGTTGAAAGAATACTACAGGAAATGGAATTGCCATGATTGAGCCAATGTCACGGAGGATGATGAACAAACAATGGCACGATTCTTGAGCGCCTCAACCATCCCATCAAGAAGATGCGATTTCCAACCCTACTCCAACCTCATTGAGCTCGTGCATCAAGCTACAAAGCGGGCGACAAGTACAAGATGACTTCAAATGCATGAGGAAGTACTCATCCTGATGTAAGGTGGAACCCTATAGCGATGATCTTTCACGTTTGGAGTGGGATCCCTCGAAGAACCACGATGAACATAGGGAAGAATGGGGAGAAATCACAAGGAAACACTCAAGAACAAGTCCAAATCACACATCCACTAGACAATCAAACACACAAGATCACAAGGTACCACGAACAACAAAGGGAAAGATACAAGTGAGTTCATCTCAAGAGGAGGTCTTGATGATATCCTAGATGGATCTTCCCACAGGGGTCTTGATGATATCCAGGGATCTTCTCCAAGATGGAGGTCTTGGCCTCCAATGGAGTAGTGGTCTCTCTCTCGAAGAGTAGAGATAGGTAGGAGCAAATAAAGAAGGAAGAACATGGAACAAGTTTGTCGTTAATGATGGATTTGTATTCGTGCTAACAAGCTATGCATTCCAGCTAGCTCCGTTCGTCTTTTGTTGTTGCAGAGGCGATGGAGGAGGACTAATGGGACACTTTGGCGTGAAGAAGACGGAGGACGACTTGCTACACATTTCTTTTGGCCAAAGATGGACGGGATGTTGAGCGTTTTATTGCTCATTGCACTACATGTCAAAAAGCTAAGTCACGACTCAATCCTCATGGTTTATATATGCCTTTTCTGTACCTAGTGTTCCTTGGGAGGATATATCTATGGACTTTGTTTTAGGTTTACCTAGAACAAAGAAGGGAGGATAGCATATTTGTTGTCGTGGATAGATTCTCTAAAATGGCACACTTTATACCATGTCATAAAAGCGATGATCTGTTAATGTTGCTGATTTGTTCTTTCGTGAAATTATTCGCTTGCATGGTGTGCCAAATACTATTGTTTCAGATCGTGATACTAAATTTCTTAGCCACTTTTTGAGATGTTTATGGGCTAAGTTGGGGACTAAAGCGCTTTTAGTACTACTTGTCACCCCCAAACTGATGGACAAAACAGTAGTCAATAGAACATTGTCTACTATGCTTAGGGCTGTTCTAAAGAATAATAAGAAAATGTGGGAGGAATGCTTGCCTCATATTGAATTTGCTTATAATCGCTCATTGCATTCTACTACTAAGATGTGCCCTTTTGAAGTTGTGTATGGTTTCCTACCTCGTGCACCTATTGATTTGTTGCCTCTTCCATCTTCGGAGAAGGTTAATTTTGATGCTAAAGAACGTGTTGAATTGATTTTAAAAATGCATGAGTTAACTAAGGAAAACATTGAGCGTATGAATGCTAAATATAAACTTGCTGGAGATAAGGGTAGAAAACATGTTGTGTTTGCACCGAGATCTTGTTTGGTTACATTTGCGTAAGGATAGATTTCGATTTGCGCAAATCAAAACTAATGCCACGTGTTGCTGGTCCCTTTAAGGTGTTGGAGAAAATAAATGATAATGCATATAAACTTGAGCTGCTGCAGATTTTGGGGTTAGTCCCACTTTTAACATTGCAGATTTGAAGCCTTATTTGGGTGTGGAAGATGAGCTCCGCCGAGGAAGACTTCATTTCAAGAAGGGAGGATGATGAGGACATCAATACCATTGTTACACCCACAGCCCCATCATATACATATCTGGGACCAATTACTAGAGCTCACAAGACGCCAATTAAATTACCGTGTACTTTCGTTTCTTGGTAATGATTCTAATGTTCATGAGAATATGATGTCTGCTTAAATTGGATACATTTGTTTTGCTTACAAATGAAGGACCTAGCTTGGAGAAGGATGAACATTGGAGCAAGAACACACATGGAGTTGATGGCATGCAAGGGGATCAAGAACGGAGTTACAAGTGATGATTTCAGGACTTTGAAGCCACCATAAGGAGTGCATGAAGCCTTGGACGAAATATACAAGATGCCACTTCATAATATTCGCCCATAGGCAATTCTAGGTGCTTGCACCACCTTATTATTGGGCCAGGCCCATGTAATTTCGAAATACATTAGTATAGGCTATTTTAGAGTCCAGATGTGTGGGGAAACAAGAGATAGGGTTAGTTTGGACCCTCCACCAAGGGCCACGAAATTCACCCTCTTCCTCCATATATACAGCCCTTAAGGCACCGCTTAGACTTGGGTTTTGTTTAGATTAAAAGTTCACCATAGCTGCAACTTCGCAGATTTCGTTTGTGTTCAACGACTGGACAAAGCGCCACAGTAACCCCACCTTGATCAATAAAGCTTTCATCTTATATTCGCAATATCCAGATTGCAATCTCAGTTTCTTGCTTGTTCTTCGCTTGCTCGCAGGAAAGCAGACCCTCGTGGTCGTTGATCGTGCTCCAGCGCGGGTCAATAACCTCCGGAGTTGGTTTAGCGGTTGCTAAGGCGCGGACGCCCTCGCACGTCAGAGTCGGATCGTCAAAGTCGACTTCCACCAAAGCGAAATCCACCATCTCATCGAAAGACGGGACACCTTTGCCTCTATCAAAAGCAATATCTCGAACATGCGTGCAAATGGTGCAAGCAACACATGAAGTATGATCCACAATATCCAAGCTCAAGAAGGATGTCACCTGGAAAGTGTGTCCTTGTGCATTGTTCACAACACCGAAGTGGAAGCAAATACGGTTTAGAAGCGAGTCGTGGTAGAATATATGAGGCTCGCTCTCAAGAGCTCGAATGGTCAACTCACGTGAAGTGGAAGTCGACACGAAGTCCAAGTATCCTACACATGCACAAAACAAAACAAAGTACGTATGCACATGGTAGATAAACACATCATCCATCATGATGGTTCTCATCTTTTGCACATAACCATTAGAAGCACAAGTGCATGAATAATATGATGCAACAATGGCAATATTCATGGCACTATGTAGATGGTGCAAAGGAGTAAGACAAGCATGATTCACAAGTAATATGTCAAAATCTCCAAACATGAGTGAGAATGCTATGGGGGCAATCTCATGAGCAAGACTATAAGCATTGTTGCACTCGATACATGGCAAATCTAGCATGGGAGAGGCAACACATGGAGATATATGACACGAAGCAATATGAATCATGTGCAAAGCATATACGTCATCAACCCAAGAAAGCAAGTAGTGGAACATGGGTGATGCAATATAGGGAGCATTCATAGCTATCAAATCAAGCAAATTAGTAGTGCGAAGATGCAACATACTAGAGGAAATCATTGCAATCATGTCATTGGTGCAAATAGTGGGCATGAACAATTCACATGTCATAGCACAAGCATGAAAGCAAGATATGAGGACAATAGCATGGGGCACATGATAAACATGGCAATAGCAACAAGGATCTCTACCAAGCATGCAAATACACATAGAAGTAGCATAATGATGAAACATGGGTAGATGCAAGCAAGGGTCACAATTGCATGGCAAAGGCATAGAAGCAAGCATAGCATGCAAAGTGAACACGGGAAAATGAGCATAATGTGAGAAGTGGTAAATGGCCCATAGCCGTGTGAGAGCCAAGTAGAGGAGTTGCGCGTAGTCTTTGCGCGAAGGGAACGGTGGTAAGGATAGTCCACGGGATCCCAAATCGTCATTGCTCTCAAGAGCTCGTTTTGTCAACTCGTGGGATTGCGAAGTTGACAAGTATGCATGGGTACCTAGACAAAAGAGACACAAACCAAAGAAATTGTGCGGCGTGGTAAATGTACACATCATCCATCATGATGTGTATGTGCACGTGTGAGTTAGCACAAGATAAGCATCGCTCAAAGAAATTTGATGCATGGTATAAGAACATGTCATCCATCATGAAAGAATAGTTATTGTGTATGACATGATGGGGACACAAATTGAGAATGCAAGTATATGGTATATCAATAGCATGTTTATTCATGGGGAGCATATGGTGCACACAAGTATGGGTATCATGCAATGAATGGGATGGATCAAAATCTCCTAAAATGCATGAGGAAACTATGGGGGCCTCCTCATGAGCAATATCGAAACATCATATGGAGAAAATGGACAACATCCAAAACAATGCATATCCGAAGCTAGGTGGTCATGGCATGGCATATGAGATAAATGATGCAAAGGGAGCATATCAATATCATCACAAGAGAAACAAATGCCAATAACCATGGGCTTGTCATCTATGCCATATGTGCAAATTGGGTTTATTTTAATGGCATATGCATAGTCACTATGAAGAGATTGCAAATAAGACATATGGTTGATCTCATGCATAGCATATGACAAGTCAAGCGGATTATCAAACATGATGTGACCTAAAGAATTGTCACAAGAAATCCTATGTAACATGGCATCACAACTAATAGACTTCACAAGAGAATCATCATACTCATCATAAATGGGCAAATCATCGCATGGGGAAATCATACTAGCATGAAGCATGGCAATAGGTGGATCAACATCATGCAAGCAATCAATGTCACGAATGTCCACTAGTGGGACTAGAGCATCACCTTCACCTATGTTACCTTTGTAATTCCACTCAAGTGGTGTAGGTGAGGTGGGAAAGACCAAATGGTGGTCATCATCATCATCTTGATGGAACCATGTGGGCGGTGCATCATAATCCACCATGGCCATCGTCTTATCCAAAGGGAGGACGAAGTTGTCGAGGATCGGCGCGTCATCATAAATGGTACCTAGCACCAAACGAGAAGACACAATAGAGGTAGAGGTCAAGTCGTTAGTGTTGAAAGTGGCCTCACATGACCTATCAACTATCTCACTCTCTCTATGTGGTGGTTCACTCACTCCCTCAGAATAGGTGCACTCAAACTCACGTATGGTGGAGTCACTCATCTCACTCAAGTGGTGGGGGTTGTGGCTCTCCTCACATGGGAATTGTGGCAACTCATCATGTATGGGGCTAGTGGTGAAGTCACTCTCACTCTCAATATGGTGGCACAAGTCACTCAAGTCATCATACGTCGCCGTGGTCGAAGGGAGAATCCCATGCTCAACCATCTCGTCGTGGTCACCGTGGATGAAGGCCGAAGATGGCACATCATCACTCTCGTCGTGGATGAAGGTCGAAGATGGCACATCATCTCTCTCGCCTCCTAAGATGGAAGCATCATCCTTGCTCGCCACCTTGTTGCTAGCCTCCAAAGCTTGGTCCTTGGGAGCATCGTCTTGGAGCTCGTCGGGCTTGGACATCTTGGTGGTACTAGCCTCATGCTTGTCGCAGAGCTTGGTCGCCGCGAAGTTTGATTGGGGTGGAGAAGCCTTGGCCTTCATGAGTTCTTGTTCCGCCTTGAGAGCACCAATGTAGTAGTCGTCGATGGACTTGTAGTTCTTGAGGACGATGGTCTTGGAGATGTCGTTGTGCAATCCCATCATGAAGTGGAACTTCATCGAAATGGGGTCGCCCACGCCGCTCGTCGAAGGCAATCATCATCTCCTTGAAGTACTTGTCGATGGACTTGGATCCTGGGTGGTGTTCTCCAATTGGCGTCTAAGTTGTTCCGTAGGTTGGAGGCACAAACTCGCCGCAAAGCTTTCTTCGCCTTGGGCCAACTCATGTCGTAGTACTCAAGGTGTGTGAAGCCACCATGCCAATGCGTAGTCGTGGAAGTTTCTTGTGGCGCACTTCACTTGATCTTCGGAGGAACTTGATGTAGCTTGAGGTAGTCATCCATCAAACGCCCCACTCGAGGTACTCCTCGGGTTCGTGAGTCCCATAGAAAGGAATCATGTGGTCGGTGTCGAGGTCGTAGTAGCTCGTGGAAGTCGCGGACTTGAGCTTGGGTAGCTTCTCTTGAGTGTAGTGTTGAGGTGCTTGTTGGCAAAGATGCCCAATATCCGGCTTAAGATGCCTTGTAGTCACTTGGCGAAGATGCCAAGGGAGATGGTGAAGTCATTGAGCGGTTTTTGATGTTGAGCTCTTGACCTTCACTTTCTTGTTGTTGATGGTGTCGATGCCGATGTGATCTTGCCGGAGATGGTAGCTCGGAAGCATGTGCTCTTGAGCGTCTTCTCGAAGATGAGAAAGATCGCTTGTAGGACTTGATGAGGGCTTTGATCTCCTCCATTTTAGCTTGCATCTTGGCGTCGGAGTTGTTGTTCATGGCATCGAACTCGTCGTTGTTGTTGTAGACCGAAGATGAAATGCCTTGCCTATCCATCACAAGACTCGAGTAGAGGTGAGTAGGAAATGAGATAAACAATACCAAGTTACCTTTTCCCAATGTTGAGGATTTATCTCGTTTCACTCAATGTGAGATGAAAGAATAGTGGAATTGGTACCGGACTTGTTCACTCACACCTATCAAGTAAAGCTTATGGTAGAGCTCGGTGAGGATAGTGGCACAAAAATTTAATGCAAAATGTTAGCAAGAGTCAATAATGTTGAAAGAGATTCACAAATTCGCAAGTGAAACAAATGGACCAATAGCAATGAAAGGTACACGGAAACACACATACGGATAGATAAATGGGGTCGTGCAACCAAGGAATGAGCTCAAAATGTGGAATCCACCAAAACGCTCGTGTTGCACAACTCAAGAGAGACGCTAGCACGATTGCTCAATAGGCGGATACGACACTTGTGCACAACCTTTGATATGCAAAATGGATAAGCTTCTATCCCAAGTAACTTATATATGTATGGTTCCCGGTGTTTCTCTCAAGCATGATATCGTATGATGTAGATGTGACAATCTTATGTGCAATGGGGTATGATGCTATGGCACTTGCTTACAAGCTTCTTTGCTCACTCTCTTTTGCTTAAAAGCTTTATTTCTCCTTTTTTTTCTATGGCCACTTTTGTACAATGCACAAACCAAGATAGCAATTGTGTATATGCGGGAACAAACTTGAGGCACAATGGATGATATGATACCAATATGATATGGTATGTATGCAATGGAAGGTATGGACCACTAATGTGCACAAGTAACGTTGCCGGCAATACTCAAATGGCTAGTCTCGATAGGTAAGTGACGCAAAATGGGCTAGGGGTTAACAATGCAATTGCAAGGGTATATACAAAGGTGTCGTCGAGGTGCCGAGTCCCTGCGATGATGAGTGGCGGTGTTCTTGGTGTAGATACCAAGATGATGGAGACTCGCCCCTAAGTAGTCAAACACCTTGGGAAGCGGAAAACCGCAAACTCAAAATCTCAAATGACAAATGTCAAAATGGTGGTAGCTAAAAGCGGTGGTGGTGTTGCACTAAGCAATGCGGAAGTGGAATGATGGGCTATACACGAGTCGGAGTTGAAGTTGCCGTCCCTAAGTAGCCGAAACACCTTAGGAGACACAAGCCACAACTCGAACAAGCTCAAACAACAATTGGGTTAAGTTGGGTTGTCGGAAGTGTATGGTGGGAAGGTTATGTGGAAGTGGTGGTGGTGGTGGTTGATGAAGAAGCAACTATCCCTAAGTAGCCGAAACACCTTAGGAGACTCAAGTCACTACTCAAACAACCTCAAATGCTATGGGGAACAAAATGGGTTAGGTTGCGGAAGTCGGTGGTGGTAATGCGGATGATATGGTGGAGTGCCTAGGAAAACTTGCCAAATTTCAGAAAATTTGATGGTGTCAAATGGTGTTGGTGGTATTTTTGTTGGATGGGGGATGTCAATAGCTTCAAAACGAGCTAAAGAACGTCGAAAATCGGAGTTCGGATGAATTAGTTATGGACAAAACAAAAATCAGCCGAAGTCAGTTTCAGGGTTAACCGGACATCCGGGAGGACGTCCGGATGATCCGGGCTTGGTCCGGATGATCCGGGTGTACTTCCGGATGATCCGGGTTCGTCAGCCTTGATTCATTTTTGGTGCGCTGAATTATCCGGACGTCCGGGGGGAAGTCCAGCTGATCCGGGGGCTGTCCGGATGATCCGGGAAATGGTCCGGATGATCCGGGCTGGTCAATCCGCTCGGGATTTGCTCGTGGAGACGAATTTCTGGGCGGAATTTGGGGATTTTGGGGTCAAAATTTGAGGGATTTCGTGGATGGAAGGTGGGGAAACTTGGGGAAATGCTAGATCCACTTGAAACCAAGCAAATCCACGGATCAAAATCAACAAAACATCATCAAACCAACAAATCACAAAAAAATTTGGGGCTATTTTTGGTGGGGATTTTCGGATTTTAGGACGAAATCAAGCAAAAGAAGGCTAGAAAACGGTGGGAGGGGCTCCAAAAACGTGATCAACGTGGCTCATGATACCATATGATGTAGGGTGGAACCCTATAGCGACGATCTTTCACGTTTGGAGTGGGATCCCTCGAAGAACACGATGAACACGGGGAAGAACGGGGAGAAATCACAAGGGGAAACACTCAAGAACAAGTCCAAATCACACATCCACTAGACAATCAAACACACAAGATCACAAGTGATGAGGACATCAATACCATTGTTACACCCACAGCCCCTACAGTTACATATACGTGACCAATTACTAGAGCTCGCGCACGCCAATTAAATTACCATGTACTTTCGTTTCTTGGTAATGATTTTAATGTTCACGAGAATATGATGCTGCCTAAATTGGATACATTTGTTTTGCTTACAAATGAAGGGCCTAGCTTGGAGAAGGATGAACATTGGAGCAAGAACACGCATGGAGTTGATGGCATGCGCAAGGGGATCAAGAACGGAGTTACAAGTGATGATTTCAGGACTTTGAAGCCACCATAAGGAGTGCATGAAGCCTTGGACGAAATATACAAGATGCCACTTCATAATATTCGTCCATAGGCTATTCAAGGTGTCTGCGTCACCTTATTATTGGGCCAGAGCCCATGTAATTTCGAAATACTTAAGTATAGGCTATTTTTAGAGTCCGTATGTGTGGGGAAACAAGAGTTAGGGTTGGTTTCGGACCCCACCCTCAAGGGCCACGAAATTCCCTCCTTTTCCCCCATATATACAGCCCTTAGGGCGTCGTTTAGACTTCGGGTTTTGTTTAGATTAAAAGTTCGCCATAGCTGCAACTTCGCGTGCCGTTTGTGTTCAACGACCGGAAAGGCGCCATGTAACCCCACCTTGATCAATAAAGTTTTCATCTTATATTCGCAATATCCAGATTGCAATCTCAGTTTCTTGCTTGTTCTTCGTTTGCTCGCAGGAAATAGACCCTCGTGGTCGGGTTGATCGTGCTCGGCGTGGTCAATAACCTCTCGGAGTTGGTTTAGCGATTGCTATAGCGCGACGTCCTCGCACGCTTCGTAGTTGGATCGTCAAAGTCGACTTCCACCAAAGCGAAATCCACCATCTCATCGAAAAGCGGGACACCTTTGCCTCTATCAAGTGGTATCAGATTTCCGGGTTGCTCGGTGAGATTTTACAGATTTTCGTAGTTTAGATCGAGTCTGTTCTTCATACCTACGATCCACGAAAAAGCCAAAAAAAATTAGGGTTAGGTCATCATATCCGAACCAATCGAGCCTTTGCATAATCTTTTACGTATTTGCGTTGTTGAATTTGCGGTTGCATCGTGCGTGTCTAGTTCTTTGGTCTTAGAGTCTAGTCTTTTAGAGTTTGAGTTACGGTCATAAGTTGTCACGCCGCCGCCGCACCATCATCATCGCCCGCCATCTACCACCACCGCTTATCCGCCACCGCTTGAATCCGTGACGATATACCACCACCGCTGCCATATACCACCACCGTTGCCATATACCACCACCGTTGCCATATACCACCACCATATATCCACCACCAATCCGAAGTTCCTTGCATATTAGGTTTGTTTCGGGATCCATCTAGTTTTCCGATTCGTGTTTCCTTGTCTGAGTAGGTTTCTGATTCCAGCAATCTTTTGCCGTCCGTAGAAGAGGTTGGTTTCCAAAAAAAAAGAGTCCGGAAACCACCCTCCGTTTAGGCCCAAAATTTTCCAAAAACGCAAGGGACAAAAAAAATTTCTGGCTATCCTATTTTTAGGTGTTTCCAAGCGTATTGAGGCAGTCCCGTTATAGAAAGTTTTTTGACCCGTTTCAGTTTTTGGGTCGAGGCAATCGAAAAAAAAAATTTGGCGAAAAAATTTCGTGCCCATCTGTCGAGTTTGACTTGGGAAGAGTTTTGAGACACTCGCCATTATAGTGATTTTTTCGCAAAAAAAAGCAAGCGCGTAAAAAAAGGCGAAAAAAAAATCCAGTGTGCTTTTCCCTTGTTTACGTGCGGCGCCGTGATTTTGTTAGTGTACTAGGCTCGCGTCTCTAGCACGGTGTAGCCTAGGACCAGACCTGATACCGTCGTTGGCGTTTATTCAACTTTGCATCTTTGAATTGATTATTGTCGACCTTTTTTGCTACCATATTATAAGCCTTCCCAGCTCCACATACATCTACGTCGTGCGTTTGATTCTCCCTGGTAATTGATAGAGGCAAAGGTGTCCAGTCTTTCGATGAGATGGTGGATTTCGCTTTGGTGGAAGTCGACTTTGACGATCCGACTACTGACGTGCGAGGACGTCCGCGCTTAGCAATCGCTAAACCAACTCCGAGAGGTTATTGACCACACCGAGCACGATCAACTCGACCACGAGGGTCTATTTCTGCGAGCAAACGAAGAACAAGCAAGAAACCGAGATTGCAACTGGATATTGCGAATATAAGATGAAAGCTTTATTGATCAAGGTGGGGTTCTCGTGGACGCCTTTATCCGGTCGTTGAACACAAACGGCACGCGAAGTTGCAGCTATGGCGAACTTTTGATCTAAACAAAACCCAAGTCTAAACGGTGCCCTAATGGCTGTATATATGGAGGAAGAGGGGTGAATTTCGTGGCCCTTGGTGGAGGGTCCAAACTAACCCTATCTCTTGTTTCCCACACATACGGACTCTAAAAATAGCCTATACTAATGTATTTCGAAATTACATGGGCCTGGCCCAATAATAAGGTGACGAAGACCTAGAATAGCCTCTGGACGAAATTTATGGAGTGGCATCTTGTATATTTCGTCCAAGGCTTCATGCACTCATTATGGTGGCTTCAAAGTCCTGAAATCATCACTTGTAACTCCATTCTTGTCCCCCTTGCGCATGCCATCATCTCCATGCTGGTTCTTGCTCCAATGTTCATCCTTCTCCAAGCTAGGCCCTACATTTGTAAGCAAAACAAATGTATCCAATTTAGGCAGCGTCATATTCTCATGAACATTAGAATCATTACCAAGAAACGAAAGTACCAGTAATTTAGTTGGCGTCTTGTGAGCTCTAGTAATTGGTCCAAGATGTATAGCGGCAGGGGCTGTGGGTGTAACAATGGTATTGATGTCCTCATCATCCTCCCCTTCTTGAAATGAAGTCGTCCTCGACGGAAGTTCATCTTCCTCACCCAAATATGGCTTCAAATCTGCAATGTTAAAAGTGGGACTAACCCCAAAATCTGCAGCAGCTCAAGTTTATATGCATTATCATTTACTTTCTCCAACACCTTAAAGGGACCGCAGCAGACGTGGCATTAGCTTTGATTTGCGCAAATCAGAAATCTATCCTTACGCAAATGTAACCAAACAAGATCTCGGTGCAAACACAACATGTTTTCTACCCTTATCTCCAAAGAAGTTTATATTTAGCATTCATACGCTCAATGTTTTCCTTAGTTAACTCATGCATTTTAAAATCAATTCAGCACGTTCTTTAGCATCAAAATTAACCTTCTCCCAAGATGGAAGAGGCAACAAATCAATAGGTGCACGAGGTAGGAAACCATACACAACTTCAAAAGGGCACATCTTAGTAGTAGAATGCAATGAACGATTATAAGCAAATTCAATATGAGGCAAGCATTCCTCCCACATTTTCTTATTTTTCTTTAGAACAGCCCTAAGCATAGTAGACAATGTTCTATTGACTACTTCAGTTTGTCCATCGGTTTGGGGTGACAAGTAGTACTAAAAGCAGTTTAGTCCCCAACTTAGCCCATAAACATCTCCAAAAGTGGCTAAGAAATTTAGTATCACGATCTGAAACAATAGTATTTGGCACACCATGCAAGCGAATAATTTCACGAAAGAACAAATCAGCAATATTGACAAACATCATCGCTTTTATGACATGGTATAAAGTGTGCCATTTTAGAATCTATCCACGACAACAAATATGCTATCCTCCCTTCTTTGTTCTAGGTAAACCTAAAACAAAGTCCATAGATATATCCTCCCAAGGAACACTAGGTACAGAGCAAAGGCATATATAAACCATGAGGATTGAGTCGTGACTTAGCTTTTTGACATGTAGTGCAATGAGCAATAAAACGCTCAACATCCCGTCTCATCTTTGGCCAAAAGAAATGTGTAGCAAGTACGTCCTCCGTCTTCTTCACGCCAAAGTGTCCCATTAGTCCTCCTCCATCGCCTCCTGCAACAACAAAAGACGAACGGAGCTAGCTGGAATGCATAGCTTGTTAGCACGGAACACAAATCCATTATTAACGACAAACTTGTTCCATGTTCTTCCTTCTTTACAATTCTGCAATACATCTTTAAAATCAGCATCATGCACATATTGATCTTTGATGGTCTCCAAACCAAATATTTTGAAGTCAAGTTGTGAAAGCATAGTATAGCGACGAGACAATGCATCAGCAATAACATTTTCTTTACCCTTCTTGTGTTTAATGACATAAGGAAAGTCTCAATGAATTCAACCCATTTAGCATGTCTACGATTCAGTTTAGCTTGACTTTTAATATGTTTCAAAGATTCATGATCGTAATGTATAACAAATTCTTTGGGCCATAAATAATGTTGCCATGTTTCTAAAGTCCGAACAAGAGCATATAATTCTTTATCATAAGTAGAGTAATTCAGACTAGGCCCACTCAATTTTTCGTAAAAGTATGCAACAGGTTTGCCATCTTGTAATAACACACCTCCTAATCCAATTCCACTAGCATCACATTCAAGCTCAAAAGTCTTATTAAAATCAGGAAGTTGGAGTAAAGGAGCATGTGTCAACTTAGCTTTCAATACCGTGAAGGCTTCTTCATGCGGTACCCCAAACAAAAGGCACATCCTTCTTTGTAAGCTCATTGAGAGGTGCAGCAATGGTGCTGAAATCTCTCACAAAACGCCTATAGAAACCAGCGAGGCCAAGGAAACTCCTCACTTGTGTGACTGTTTTGGGCTGCGGCCAACTCTCAATAGCTTCAATCTTGGCTTTATCAACTTCAATTCCCTGTGGAGTAACAACATAGCCAAGAAAAGATACTCGATCGGTGCAAAAGGTGCACTTCCCAAGGTTACCAAACAAACGTGCATCACGTAGAGCATTAAAAACAGCACGTAAATGTTCCAAATGTTCTTCCAAAGATTTGCTATAAATCAAGATATCATCAAAATAGACTACCACAAATCGTCCAATGAAAACACGTAAAACTTCGTTCATTAATCTCATGAAAGTACTAGGTGCATTAGTTAACCCAAAAGGCATGACTAACCACTCATATAATCCAAACTTAGTTTTAAATGCTGTTTTCCATTCATCTCCCAATTTCATACGAATTTGATGGTATCCACTATAAATCAACTTTGGAGAATATTGTAGAGCCACTCAATTCATCAAGCATATCATCTAGCCTAGGAATAGGGTGGCGATAACTAATAGTAATATTATTAATGCCTCTACAATCAACACACATACGTGATGTACCATCCTTTTCGGCACTAGAATAATAGGAACAGACAAGGACTAAGGGATTCACAGATATAACCTTTGTCGAGCAGCTCTGTGACTTGACGATAATCTCCTTCGTCTCCTCCGGATTGGTGCGGTATGGTGCACGGTTGGGTAATGATGCACGGGAATTAAGTCAATTTGATGCTCAATCCCTCGAATAGGTGGTAATCCGGTGGCACGCCTTGTGGAAAGACGCCGCAACTCTGCAAAATGTTAGTGACAGCAGGAGGCAAAGAGGAAGGCAAGTCCTCAATGAAAATAATGCCTCTTTGCACACAAAAGCATAGCAAACAGATTTGCTAAAATCTAGCTCATCAATATCAGATTTAGTGGCAAGTAAACATGCACTTTTCAATTTAATTTCAGAAGCAACGATAGATGGTTTATTATTAGGCTTCATGTGTTGCTCAAATTCTTTTGCCACAATCTGATTTTCACTCTTATTTTCTCCTGTTTTGCTTTATTAGCTCTATTAATATCATCTTTCAAAATGGACTCTGGAGTCATAGGAAGCAAAGTAATATTTTTATCCTTATGAACAAGAGGATCTTGATTGTTTCTACCATGGTGTCTGAATTTTATCAAATTGCCATGGTCTACCAAGTAACAAGGAACATGCTTGCATAGGTACCACATCACAATCAACATAATCAGCATATGTAGAGATACTAAAATGCACACTAACAAAGACGTGTTACCTTAACCTTGCCGCTGTTGTTGAACCATTGGATGTAGTAAGGATGTGGATGTGGTCTTGTGGTGAGAGATAGCTTCTCCACCATCTCCATGCTAGCCAAGTTGTTGCAGCTCCTCCATCTATGATGACGCTAATAGAACGTTCCTTCACAACTCCTTTGTATGAAACAAATTATGCCTCGATTTTGCTCACTTGTGTAACCTGCACACTCAAAACACGTTGAGCAACTAAACATTCATACTGTCAAGATCTTCAAGAGCCATGTATTGTGTCTCATGATCGTAATCATCTCCACCGTGTTCCTCATGTGTAATAAGAGCCAAAGTCTCCTCATCATAGTCACTAGCGGACTCATACCCACCATCCTCGAGCAATCATCACACGCTGAGATTTGCATTCTCTCAATAAAATGTCCTCTTCCCTTACAACGACGACAAATAATATCACTTGTGTGCCCTGCTGACGCCATAGAAGAAGAAGAGCTCTGCAGGGCGGCGGTGTGCTCTTGGCGAGATAGTGGTGGTTGTGCTGCTTTCTTGTATCACGGTTGGAGGTGGCTTTGAAGGAGGTGATGGTGCGGTGGAAGTAGATGATGCACGTGGTGTCCATGATGAAGGTCGACCTGAGAAAAGTTAGTGCGGCGCCAATGCTGTCGATCCTGACTTCACGCTCAGCTTTACAAGCAAGATGGAATAAACGAGTGATATTATTATAATCCTTATAGTCTAGAATGGTGCGAATCTCTATTTAATCCACCCGTAAAGCGTGCAAGCATAGCTTCATTCTCCTCAACAATACCACATCTAATCAAGCCGCTTTGTAATTCCCGATAATATTCTTCTGAGTTTTTTTCCTTGTCTTAAGCGCTGCAATTTTGAAGTAATTCACGTTGATAATATGGTGGAACCCAACGAGTACGCATAGCAGTTTTCAAAGCAGCCCAAGTAGTGGAACAGGATATAATCTACAATGTTGAGACCACCAAACACATGCAAAGCTAGTGAAAGCACAAACAGCAGAGGAACACGTCTCTCCTCGGGATATTGTAAACATGTAAATCGTTGTTCAGTTTCTAACTCCCAAGTAAGATATATATCGTGAACATATCTACCCTCAAATGGTGGAATATTCAATTTCAGTTTAGGGAGATGGTCATGATCTCGCACTGAGGGGAGCCCTAATATTGCCATTATTTGCATGTGGACGACACGGTGGTTGTGGTGCTGGTGGTTGCACGTAGTTACGATGTTGATCAACCTCATCCTCATAATCGCCCACATACTCATCATCCTCCTCGGTACCACCAGCAGCGAGAGAAGGAGCCAAAGAAGCACCAACAGCAGAGAGCAGCGGCACAGAATTTTGTCTCGGCTCAATAGGAACACGCCGAGCTCGCCCATACCGATTCGGAAGGGGCGTAGTTGTTGTCGTTGCAGAGGTGCGATAGGTGCAGCCGGCGGTGGTTGTGGAAAACGCAGCGAGCAATTCATCAAACTTGCTATCAAGCTTTGTTTCAAACGTCTTCTCAATGCCATCTATCTTCTCCATGGCCTCGTCAAATCTGTTTACCACATCTTGCACCTGTCCACTCATCATTTGCTGAAATTTATCATGTAGCTGTTTGTTCGTCATGTTCTCCCGGTCAGTCTCATCGACTTGTGAACCTGCCATGGTTAGCAAAGCAATAGAAACACACAAGAATATGATCCTCAGACTACTAACAAGAGGTGGTGGTGGGTGTCACAAATCCGTCAAGCAAATCTCAAATTCTTACCAGTTCTTACCAAAGAAGAAGGCGGTGATCGCAACCGTTGTAATCAAAACTCTCAAAAGCTTGGATAGAGCGATTGCCGTGGAGAGTCAAACGACGACGTAGATGTATGTGGAGCTGGGAAGGCTTATAATATGGTAGCAAAAAGGGTGACAATAATCAATTCAGAGATGAAAAGTTGAATAAACGCTCAACGACAGCGATCTTGTCTGGTCCTAGGCTAGACCGTGCTAGAGACGCGAGCCTAGAACACTAACAAAATCACTGCGCTGCACGTAAACAAAGGAAAAGCACACTCTAAATTTTTTTTTCGCTTTTTTTTTTTGCTTTTGCTTTTTTTCTGCGAAAATCACTATAATGGCGAGTGTCTCAAAACTCTTCCTGTGTCAAACCGAAAGGATGGGCACGAAATTTTTCGACCAAATTTTTTTTTTCATCGCTGGACCCAAAAACTAGAAACAGGTCAAAAAACTTTCTATAACGGCGATTGTCTCAATACGCTTAGAAACACCTAAAAATAGGATAGCGAAATTTTTTGTCCGTGCGTTTTGGAAAATTTTGGGCCTAAGCGGAGGGTGGTTTCGGACTTTTTTTTTGAAACCAACCTCTTCTCTGACGGCAAAAAGATTGCTGGAATCCAAACCTACTCGCACAAGGAATCACGAATCGGAAATTAGATGGATCCGAAAACAAATCTAATATGCAATGAACTCGGATTGGTGGTGGATATATGGTGGTGGTATATGGCAACGGTGGTGGTATATGGCAGTGGTGGTATATGGATCTTGATTGAGCGGTGGCGGATAAGCGGTGGTGGTAGATGGCGGGCGATGATGATGGAAAGCGGCGCGGCGTGACAACTTTGACCGTAACTCAAACTCTAAAAGACTAGACTCTAAGACCAAAGAACTAGACACGACAATGCAACCGCAAATTCAACAACGCAAATACGAGAAAAGATTATGCAAAGGCTCGATTGGTTTGGATATGATGACCTAACCCTAATTTTTTGGCTTTTTCGTGGACTGTAGGTATGAAGAATGACTCGATCTAAACTACGGAAAAGCGTAAAATCTCACCGAGCAACCCGGAAATCGATACCACTTGATGGAGGCAAAGGTGTCCGCCTTTCGATGAGATGGTGGATTTCGCTTTGGTGGAAGTCGACTTTGACGATCCGACTACGAAGCGCGGCGAGGACGCCGCGCTTTAGCAATCGCTAAACCAACTCCGAGAGGTTATTGACCACGCCGAGCACGATCAACGACCACGAGGGTCTATTTCCTGCGAGCAAACGAAGAACAAGCAAGAAACCGAGATTGCAATCTGGATATTGCGAATATAAGATGAAAGCTTTATTGATCAAGGTGGGGTTCTGTGGACGCTTTGTCCAGTCGTTGAACACAAACGGCACGTGAAGTTGCAGCTATGGCGAACTTTTGATCTAAACAAAACCCGAGTCTAAACGGTGCCCTAATGGCTGTATATATGGAGGAAGAGGGGGTGAATTTCGTGGCCCTTGGTGGAGGTGTCCGAAACTAACCCTATCTCTTGTTTCCCCACACATACGGACTCTAAAAATAGCCTATACTAATGTATTTCGAAATTACATGGGCCTGGCCCAATAATAAGGTGACGCAGCACCTAGAATAGCCTATGGACGAAATTTATGAAGTGGCATCTTGTATATTTCGTCCAAGGCTTCATGCACTCATTATGGTGGCTTCAAAGTCCTGAAATCATCACTTGTAACTCCATTCTTGTCCCCCTTGCGCATGCCATCATCTCCATGCTGGTTCTTGCTCCAATGTTCATCCTTCTCCAAGCTAGGCCCTACATTTGTAAGCAAAACAAATGTATCCAATTTAGGTAGCGTCATATTCTCATGAACATTAGAATCATTACCAAGAAACGAAAGTACCAGTAATTTAGTTGGCGTCTTGTGAGCTCTAGTAATTGGTCCAAGTATGTATAGCAGCGGGGCTGTGGGTGTAACAATGGTATTGATGTCCTCATCATCCTCCCTTCTTGAAATGAAGTCGTCCTCGACGGAAGACTCATCTTCCTCACCCAAATATGGCTTCAAATCTGCAATGTTAAAAGTGGGACTAACCCCAAAATCTGCGAGCAGCTCAAGTTTATATGCATTATCATTTACTTTCTCCAACACCTTAAAGGGACCAGCAGAAGACGTGGCATTAGCTTTGATTTGCGCAAATCAGAAATCTATCCTTACATAAATGTAACCAAACAAGATCTCCGGTGCAAACACAACATGTTTTCTACCCTTATCTCCAAGCAAGTTTATATTTAGCATTCATACGCTCAATGTTTTCCTTAGTTAACTCATGCATTTTAAAATCAATTCAGCACGTTCTTTAGCATCAAAATTAACCTTCTCCAAGATGGAAGAGGCAACAAATCAATAGGTGCACGAGGTAGGAAACCATACACAACTTCAAAAGGGCACATCTTAGTAGTAGAATGCAATGAACGATTATAAGCAAATTCAATATGAGGCAAGCAATCCTCCCACATTTTCTTATTTTTCTTTAGAACAGCCCTAAGCATAGTAGACAATGTTCTATTGACTACTTCAGTTTGTCCATCGGTTTGGGGTGACAAGTAGTACTAAAAAGCAGTTTAGTCCCCAACTTAGCCCATAAACATCTCCAAAAGTGGCTAAGAAATTTAGTATCACGATCTGAAACAATAGTATTTGGCACACCATGCAAGCGAATAATTTCACGAAAGAACAAATCAGCAACATTGACAAAGATCATCGCTTTTATGACATGGTATAAAGTGTGCCATTTTGAGAATCTATCCACGACAACAAATATGCTATCCTCCCTTCTTTGTTCTAGGTAAACCTAAAACAAAGTCCATAGATATATCCTCCCAAGGAACACTAGGTACAAGCAAAGGCATATATAAACCATGAGGATTGAGTCGTGACTTAGCTTTTTGACATGTAGTGCAATGAGCAATAAAACGCTCAACATCCCGCCTCATCTTTGGCCAAAAGAAATGTGTAGCAAGTACGTCCTCCGCCTTCTTCACGCCAAAGTGTCCCATTAGTCCTCCTCCATGCGCCCCTGCAACAACAAAAGACGAATGGAGCTAGCTGGAATGCATAGCTTGTTAGCACGGAACACAAATCCATCATTAACGACAAACTTGTTCCATGTTCTTCCTTCTTTACAATTCTGCAATACATCTTTAAAATCAGCATCATGTACATATTGATCTTTGATGGTCTCCAAACCAAATATTTTGAAGTCAAGTTGTGAAACAATAGTATAGCGACGAGACAATGCATCAGCAATAACATTTTCTTTACCCTTCTTGTGTTTAATGACATAAGGGAAAGTCTCAATGAATTCAACCCATTTAGCATGTCTACAATTCAGTTTAGCTTGACTTTTAATATGTTTCAAAGATTCATGATCGAATGTATAACAAATTCTTTGGGCCATAAATAATGTTGCCATGTTTCTAAAGTCCGAACAAGAGCATATAATTCTTTATCATAAGTAGAGTAATTCAGACTAGGCCCACTCAATTTTTTCGAAAAGTATGCAACAGGTTTGCCATCTTGTAATAACACACCTCCTAATCCAATTCCACTAGCATCACATTCAAGCTCAAAAGTCTTATTAAAATCGGAAGTTGGAGTAAAGGAGCATGTGTCAACTTAGCTTTCAATACCGTGAAGGCTTCTTCCATGCGGTACCCCAAACAAAAGGCACATCCTTCTTTGTAAGCTCGTTGAGAGGTGCAGCAATGGTGCTGAAATCTCTCACAAAACGCCTATAGAAACCAGCGAGGCCAAGGAAACTCCTCACTTGTGTGACCGTTTTGGGCTGCGGCCAACTCTCAATAGCTTCAATCTTGGCTTTATCAACTTCAATTCCTCGTGGAGTAACAACATAGCCAAGAAAAGATACTAAATTCGGTGCAAAAGGTGCACTTCCCAAGGTTACCAAACAAACGTGCATCACGAGAGCATTAAAAACACAGCGTAAATGTTCCAAATGTTCTTCCAAAGATTTGCTATAAATCAAGTATATCATCAAAATAGACTACCACAAATCGTCCAATGAAAGCACGTAAAACTTCGTTCATTAATCTCATGAAAGTACTAGGTGCATTAGTTAACCCAAAAGGCATGACTAACCACTCATATAATCCAAACTTAGTTTTAAATGCTGTTTTCCATTCATCTCCCAATTTCATACGAATTTGATGGTATCCACTACGCAAATCAACTTTGGAGAATATTGTAGAGCCACTCAATTCATCAAGCATATCATCTAGCCTAGGAATAGGGTGACGATAACGAATAGTAATATTATTAATGCCTCTACAATCAACACACATACGTGACGTACCATCCTTTTTCGCACTAGAATAATAGGAACAAGACAAGGACTAAGGGATTCGCGATATAACCTTTGTCGAGCAGCTCGTGACTTGACGATAATCTCCTTCGTCTCCTCTGGATTGGTGCGGTATGGTGCACGGTTGGGTAATGATGCACCGGGAATTAAGTCAATTTGATGCTCAATCCTCGAATAGGTGGTAATCCGGTGGCACGCCTTGTGGAAAGACGTCGTGAACTCTGCAAAATGTTAGTGACAATAGGGGCAAAGAGGAAGGCACGTCCTCGAATGAAAATAATGCCTCTTTGCACACAAAAGCATAGCAAATAGATTTGCTAAAATCTAACTCATCAATATCAGATTTGGTGGCAAGTAAACATGCACTTTTCAATTTAATTTCGTACAAAAAGAGATGATTTATTATTAGGCTTCATGTGTTGCTCAAATTCTTTTGCCACAATCTGATTTTCACTCTTATTTTTCTCTGTTTTGCTTTATTAGCTCTATTAATATCATCTTTCAAAATGGACTTAGGAGTCATAGGAAGCAAAGTAATATTTTATCCTTATGAACAAGAGTATCTCGATTGTTTCTACCATGGTGTCTGAAATTTTATCAAATTGCCATGGTCTACCAAGTAACAAGGAACATGCTTGCATAGGTACCACATCACAATCAACATAATCAGCATATGTAGAGATACTAAAATGCACACTAACAAGACGTGTTACCTTAACCTTGCCGCTGTTGTTGAACCATTGGATGTAGTAAGGATGTGGATGTGGTCTTGTGGTGAGAGATAGCTTCTCCACCATCTCCATGCTAGCCAAGTTCTTGCAGCTACCTCCATCTATGATGACGCTGAATAGAACGTTCCTTCACAACTCCTTTGTATGGAACAAATTATGCCTCTGATTTTGCTCAGCTTGTGTAACCTGCACACTCAAAACACGTTGAGCAACTAAACATTCATACTGCCAAGATCTTCAAGAGCCATGTATTGTGTCTCATGATCGTAATCATCTCCACCGTGTTACTCATGTGTGATAAGAGCCAAAGTCTCCTCATCATAGTCACTAGTGGACTCATACCCACCATCCTCAAGAGCAATCATCACACGCTGAGATTTGCATTCTCTCATAAAATGTCCTCTTCCCTTACAACGACGACAAATAATATCACTTGTGTGCCCTGCTGACGCCATGGAAGAAGAAGAGCTCAGGCAGGCCCGGCAGGTGTGCTCTTGGCAGATAGTGGTGGTTGTGCTGCTTTCTTGTATCACGGTTGGAGGTGGCACTGAAGGAGGTGATGGTGCTTTGTGGAAGTAGATGATGCGTGGTGTCCATGATGAAGGTCGACCTGCGAGAAAAGTTAGTGCGCGCCAATGCCCGTCGATCCTGCACTTCACGTTCAGCTTTACAAGCAAGATGGAATAAACGAGTGATATTTTTATAATCCTTATAGTCTAGAATGGTCGAATCTCTCTATTTAATCCACCTAGAAAACGTGCAAGCATAGCTTCATTCTCCTCAACAATACCACATCTAATCAAGCCGGTTTGTAATTCCGATAATATTCTTCTACAGAATTTTTCCTTGTCTTAAGCGCTGCAATTTTGAAGTAATTCACGTTGATAATATGGTGGAACCCAACGAGCACGCATAGCAGTTTTCAAAGCAGCCCAAGTAGCTGGAACAGGATATAATCTACAATGTTCGACCACCAAACACATGCAAAGCTAGTGAAAGCACAAAAGCAGCAGAACACGTCTCTCCTCGGGATATTGTAAACATGTAAATCGTTGTTCAGTTTCTAACTCCCAAGTAAGATATATATCGTGAACATATCTACCCTCAAATGGTGGAATATTCAATTTCAGTTTAGGGAGATGGTCATGATCTCGTACTGAGGGGAGCCCTAGCATTGCCATTATTTGCATGTGGACGACACGGTGGTTGTGGTGCTGGTGGTTGCACGAGTTCGATGTTGATCAACCTCCTCCTCGTAATCTCCCACATAATCATCCTCCTCGGTACCAGAAGAAGCAAGAGCAGGAGCCAAAGAAGCACCAAAGAGTAGTAGCGGCACCGAATTTTGTCTGGCTCAAGAGGAACACGCTGAGCTCGTCCATACCGATTCGGAAGGGGCGAGTTGTTGTCAAGCAGAGGTGCGATAGGTGCAGCCGGTGGTTGTGGAAAACGCGCGAGCAATTCATCAAACTTGCTATCAAGCTTTGTTTCAAACGTCTTCTCAATGCCATCTATCTTCTCCATGGCCTCGTCAAATCTGTTTACCACGTCTTGCACCTGTCCAATCATCATTTGCTGAAACTTATCATGTAGCTGTTTGTTTGTCAGGTTCTCCCAATCAGTCTCATCGGCTTGTGATCCTACCATGGTTAGCAGCAAATAGAAACACACAAGAATATGATCCTACAGACTACTAAGAAGTGGTGGTGGTGTATCACAAACCCGTGAAGCAAATCTCAAATTCTTACCAGTTCTTACCCAGCAACGGTGATCTAAGCAACCGTTGTAGTCAAAACTCTCAAAGCTTGGCTATAGCGATTACGTGGAGAATCAAGCGACGACGTAGATGTATGTGGAGCTGTGAAGGCTTATAATATGGTAGCAAAAAGGTCAAGAATAATCAATTCAGAGATGCAAAGTTGAATAAGCGCCAACGATCTTGTCTTTGGTCCTAGGCTAGACCGTGCTAGAGACGCGAGCCTAGAACACTAACAAAATCACGGCGCTGCACGTAAACAAGGAAGGAGCACACTCTGAATTTTTTTCATCTTTTTTTTGCGCTGCGCTGCTTTTTTTTATGAAAAATCACTATAATGGCGAGTGTCTCAAAACTCTTCCAGTGTCAAACCGATAGGATGGGCACGAAAATTTTTCGACCAAATTTTTTTTTCATCGCTGGACCCAAAAGCTGAAGCGGGTCAAAAAACTTTCTATAACGGCGATCGTCTCAATACGCTTAGAAACACCTAAAATAGGATAGCGAGAAAATTTTTTGCCCATGCGTTTTGGAAAATTTTGGGCCTAAACGGAGGGTGGTTTCGGACTCTTTTTTGAAACCAACCTCTTCTACGGATGGCAAAGATTGCTGGAATCAAACCTACTCAGACAAGGAAACACGAATCGGAAATTAGATGGATCCGAAAACAAATCTAATATGCAAGGAACTTCGGATTGGTGGTGATATATGGCAACAGTGGTGGTATAATGAATGCGATCTAAGGCTTCATGAAAACTCATTATGGTGGCTTCAAAGTCAACTCAAAATCGATCCACTTGATAGAGGCTCTATTCTTCCCGATCTCGCATGCGAGATCATCTCCATGCTTGATTCTGCTCCAGATGACTTTGACGATCCTTCTACAAGCGTAGGTACATATACATTTAGTAATCGCTAAACTAATTCGAGGTCCATTGATCATGCCGATCATATTTCAACTCGACCATCAGAATCTATTCTCGCAAGCAACAACGACAAGTACCGATAATTTATTGATGGCGCGAGTCTAGTACATTGGTCGAGTATGTATGAAGCATTGATAAAGCTGGTGATCCAAGCTGTCTTGGTCGTTGATGTCATACAAAATGGCATCAATTGATTGCAATGGCTAACTTTTTAACTGAACAAACCTCTGCGAAAATGCTGATGGATCTACTATAGGAGCATGGATAGTGGACAGGATGGATGGGATAATGATGCACATGGCAGACTAATGTGAACCAGAACTAGGTCACAAGGCCAATGGGCCTAAGTGGAGGTGACGTAGACACTAAGACTTGTAGTTTGACTCTGGATACTGCAGCAGGGTCAGATTGTTCGTCGATAACTCAACGCTCCGCATTAGCTTTTTAAGAATAGATTCCAACTGTGCTGGAAAGAGCTCGAAATCTACTTTGGATACAAGGATGAACAGATCACCCACTTCGAGTCCGTATGAAAAGTTGTTGACGTTTTCAGTCAGGTATGTCTATGCAGTCCGTATGAATCCGTAACGTGAGAGACTCTGGACCCTATCTTCTTGGCCCAAACGTGACGTGAGAAGACTTGTGAACAGCATCTCAACTTCTCCTTTCCTTATCTTCGTATGTGGATTGCACAACTGTTCCATACACCGCACTTAGACAGAACACAAAAAGTATGTGAAGTATTCTGTTCCGATGAGATGATAACTATCGATGGTGAATACGACTTTGCACTAGAAATCACTCCGACAAACGTATGACATGTATGCAATATCTTTTAGTCTTATCGCTAAGGTAGTCGATGTCCTCATCAATGCCTAGGCTACGATGATATGCTCCGACTGAATTGGAGGGCTCTACAATATTCTCCAAAGTTGATTTTATGAAGATACAATCAAGATATGATGAAAGCAAGATGAATGGAAAACAGCATTTAAAAACTAAGTTTGGATTATATGAGTGGTTAGTCATGCCTTTGGGTTAATCTAATGCACCTAGTACTTCATGAGATTAATGAACGAAGTTTTACATATTATTGGACGCATTTGTGGTCTATTTTGATGATATAATTGATTTAGAGTAAATCTTTGGAAGAACATTTGAACATTTACGTGATGTTTTTAATGCTCTAATGATGCACTTTGTTTGATAACCTTGGGAAGTGCACCTTTGCATCGACTGAGTATCTTTTCTTGGCTATGTTGTTACTCCACAGGAATTGAAGTTGATAAAGCCAAGATTGAAGCTATTGAGAGTTGGCCGCAACCCAAAACGGTCACACAAGTGAGGAGTTTCTTGGCCTCCTGGTTTCTATAGGCTTGTGAGAGATTTCAGCACCATTGCTGCACCTCTCAACGAGCTTACAAAGAAGGATGTGCCTTTATTTGGGGTACGCATGGAAGAAGCCTTCACGTATTGAAAGCTTGTTGACACATGCTCCTTTACTCCAACTTCCTGATTTTAATAAGACTTTTGAGCTTGAATGTGATGCTAGTTTGATTGGATTAGAGGTGTGTTATTACAAGATGGCAAACCAGTTGCATACTTTTCTCAAAAATTGAGGGGCCTAGTTTGAACTATTCTACTTATGATAAAGAATTATATGCTCTTGTTCGACTTTAGAGACATGGCAACATTATTTATGGCCCAAAGAATTTGTTATACATTCTCGATCATGAATCTTTGAAACATATTAAAAGTCAAGCTAAACTGAATCGAGACATGCTAAATGGGTTGAATTCATTGAGACTTTCCTTATGTCATTAAACACAAGAAGGGTAAAGAAAATGTTATTGCTGATGCATTGTCTCGTCATATACTATGCTTTCACAACTTGACTTTAGAATATTTGGTTTGGAGACCATCAAAGATCAATATGTGCATGATGCTGAATTTAGCTATGTATTGTAGAATTGTAAAGAAGGTAGAACATGGAACAAGTTCGTCGTTAATGATGGATTTGTGTTTCGCCTTCAACAAGCTATGCATTCTAGCTAGTCTGCTCGCCTTTTGTTGTTGCAGGAGGCGATGCAGGAGGACTAATGGGACACTTTGGCGTGAAGAAGACGGAGGACGATTTGCTACACATTTCTTTTGGCCAAAGATGCGATGGATGTTGAGCGCTTATTGCTCCACTGCACTACATGTCAAAAAGCTAAGTCACGACTCAATCCTCATGGTTTATATATGCCTTTGCTCGTGCTTAGTGTTCCTTGGGAGGATATATCTATGGACTTTGTTTTAGGTTTACTCTAACAAAGAAGGGAGGGATAGCATATTTGTTGTCGTGGATAGATTCTCAAAATGGCACACTTTATACCATGTCATAAAAGCGATGATGTCGTTAATGTTGCTGATTTGTTCTTTCGTGAAATTATTCGCTTGCATGGTGTGCCAAATACTATTGTTTCAGATCGTGATACTAAATTTCTTAGCCACTTTTGGAGATGTTTATGGGCCAAGTTGGGGACTAAACTGCTTTTAATACTACTTGTCATCCCTAAACCGATGGATAAATCAAGTAGTCAATAGAACATTGTCTACTATGCTTAGGGCTGTTTTGAAGAATAATAAGAAAATGTGGGAAGAATGCTTGCCTCATATTGAATTTGCTTATAATCGCTCATTGCATTCTACTACTAAGATGTGCCCTTTGAAATTGTGTATGGTTTCCACCCGGCACCTATTGATTTGTCGCTTCTTCCATCTTCTGACAAGGTTAATTTTGATGCTAAAGAACGCTCAATTGATTTTAAAAATGCATGAGTTAACTAAGGAAAACATTGAGCGATGAATGCTAAATATAAACTTGTCTGGAGATAAGGGTAGAAAACATGTTGTGTTTGCACCGAGATCTTGTTTGGTTACATTTATGAAAGATAGATTTCTAATTTGCTAAATCAAAGCCGATGGTCCTTTTAAGGTGTTAGAGAAGATAAATGATAATGCATATAAACTTGAGCTACCCGCAGATTTTGGGGTTAGTCCCACTTTTAACATTGCAGATTTGAAGCCTTATTTGGGTGAGGAAGATGAGCTCCGAGGACGACCAATTCAAGAAGGGAGGATGATGAGGACATCCATACCATTGTTACACCCACGGCCCCTACCAACATATACGGACCAATTATAGAGTCCAAGACGCAATTAAATTACCGTACTTTCCTTTT